>CM024757.1:114142309-114268685 GCA_014218235.1 Colocasia esculenta | reverse complement strand
TCCTTAAGGGGCATACCCCGAGTGACTTACAAAACATAGCTCTCAACTCACTCAAGCTACAAGAGCTCACAACGCCCGCTCTCACGCTGCTGACAACCACGGCGCCACAGCCGCCTCTGCAACTCGTCCGACACCGAGCTCCCGTGATGACGAGCCCCTAGCTAAAAGAAGTAGGGGGGTGAGACTCGCGAACAAGGCCCAGTAGAGATTACCAGTCCCTCACCGACCAGAGCAGCAGGAACTCAAAAAATAGGAAACTACACTAGAAAGTTGTAAAGCGAGGAACACCTACAGTATGGTACTACTATGCAGCGGAAGAGAACAGTACAACGCCACGACCACCAACCAAGGTCGTGGCACACACACAACTCTCGCAGAAACCAACAGAGTCGGGTAAAAAGCGGAAGCAGTGCTCAGCACACCTACCGAGACCACGGAACCACCAAGTGAGAACGACGTCTCACCGCAAGGACGGCCACCTCAGACCTCTACAAGGTCGAGGGCCCACAAGCAGAACCACCCCGGACACCGGATACAACGCCAGGTCGGGAAGCTACACACGTCGGTGCCATCACAGGCTGGCACCCAAGAATGGGACCACGGAACCGAGAGAACACCGAAGCGGAAACCACCAGAAGCACGAGTCTGCCCAAGGCCAGACCAACGACGCCCATGGGAGCTAAGCACAGCAAGGCTAAAACTGCCGTGCAAGCTAGGGCAACAAGGAACACTTAGAAACGTTGTAAAGAAAATGCCGTCACAACAACAGCAACCAAGCCACCGCTGCTAGCAGCCAAGAGGGGGACCCGCAGTCCGCACGCTCTGCTCACTAGCCTAGCTCCTGCCTCCGCCCCCGTGTAAGGGTGAGATAGAGCCCCACAGAAACACACAACACACGTAACACCGCAGCCTGACCAAGCTGCGGCCACGCCGCCTGACACCACTACGTGGCTCCGAACCACGCAGAGAGAGGCAGTGAGACAAGAGACTGTCTGGTCTGTGCCAGGAAAGCCTCCGAACCCCTCGGCGTCCTAGACCTAGACAAGAGAGCTTTACAATGACTCAGCGCCGCTGTCCAACCCTCATTTTCCCCTCCTCCAGAGTCTGCTCACGTGGGCTGCCAACGCGAGCACGCTCATAGCCCGGAGTACTCCCTCAACAGGCTCCCGGATGGGGGCCCAAGAAACGGAGACGAACCCTCTAAACGGGACAAGCCCTCAAGTGCCAAGCACTGGGCGAACAGGCGGGGCAGCACAACAAAACCACGTCGAACTGCTGGCTTGTAACACACGACAAGCCCAGTGAGCGAGAGGCACGCACGGACCCTCAAAAGGGCCGTCGGCCAACCAAGGCACGCACGAACTGCTAAAACCTCAGGAACACCACTGGACAGTACGAAAACCCGTGCCTACTAATTCAATTGACCGCCGATCAATCGATTATTAGGCAGACACGACCCTCCTGGCACCGCTGCCAGGACACGCCACAAAAGTGACCTTCGGTCACTGAATGCAGGGAGGCAACCAGCCGCGTTCCTACCAGAAGGCCCTAAGGGCAAAGCCTGCCCTGGGGCACACGCCGCACACAACCCGGCCCACGAAAACACCTGAGGCAACACAAGTACTGTCGCGACCCCCCAAGGTCGTCGCAACACTATCGCACGGGGAAGGGCAACCGCGACAGCCTTGTTGCGACCGGGCAGAAACGCACCGCGACAGCACATCCTGTCGCGACCGAGAAGCGCGCAGACTTATCGCGACCGCCAACCGCGTCGCGATAAGTCGCTGCCCGAGCGGGCCGACGCCTCCTCTGATGTCGCGACGCGCCGAGCCATCACGACACCAGCAGGGAGGCAGACCAACGAGATCCTCAATCCTGGACCGCCCACAAACCATCTAAACACAACACAAGGGGGAGGGGAGCATGGGGAAAGCAGTAAAGCCATCTATAAACCCCGAGGGGCTCCCAATCCACCCGCATCGGGAAGGGCACAAGAAATCCCTACCTTTCACGAAGAACGAACCCACGAGGGGCCCTTCACGTCGGTTGGCCACCTCCTCCTCGCTCCACGCAAGGTCCACGACGCCGGGACACCACGTATGGCCCTCCTCCTCGCCTAAAACACACAAAGGGGAGAAGAGGGGAGGAAGAGGTTGCCGGAGGGAGAGGGAGAAGGGAAGAAAAAGAGAGAGGGGGAAGGGGTAGCCGGCCTGCGCCGTCGCGTTAACAACCTTAACGTGACGAGTCTACGGACCACGACAAGAACGCACCCTACAAGGGCGCCGCGACAATGCGACAAGCCGTACTGACACACTTGCCACCCTGACAGGCGTCAGACGACCGGACAGCGCAACACGACAAAACACTGTCGCGGCCCATTAACCGAGCATGACAATAAGACGCGATGGAGAACCAGGGCGTGACCAACACGCGACCCACAAGCTCGCCGCGACACGGATGACTGTCGCATCGGGCACCCCCGACGCGACACCAACGCATCACCCAGCCTGGACGCGTCAGTGGCCAGTCATCCCACGACACCAGACGGAAGCCGGGAAACCGGGTCTTACATTCTACCCCCCTTAAAACAATTTCGTCCTCGAAATTAGCACAAGCCCAGAAGGTCTCGATGCACGAAACAAAACACGGGGAGCAAACGCAAGACCAATGTGAATAAGCCACTAAGTCTCAACACGTTCTTTATGGCAGTAATCTCACAGCCAAACACGCACGGCACGCGAAGCCAGAAAACTAACGGCTCACACAACGAGCCTCAAATACACGGGAAGCACAGAATCGAAAACCCAACGGCTCACAACATGTTTCGACACACCTGGAGCACCAAGCCGAGGAACCAACGGCTCACTCCAGCCACACGAAGGGGCACCCAGATGGAACGACAACCCCACCGGTGCCGAGCGACGCCAAATTTGGCCTGAACAGCGGAAAAAGACAGCCGAAAACTACATGGCTGCAGCCACCAACAAACCTCGCTGTTGGGACCAACAGATCAGCAACCCTCTCCGTCACCAGCAAAACCCGACAGATGATGCAGTTGCCGACAGCAACACAAGAAACGCCGGCCAACAACTCGCTCTATCTCCAGCAAAACCCGACAGAACACACCGTTCTTGACAACCACACAATAACCCCGTGAGAGTCAAGCACGACACTCAGGGAACGGCCTCACGCCACGAGCCGCAGCTAGCACCGGTCACCAACTCGATCGAGTAGCCACAGGAAAGACACCAACCAGAGCGAGGACACACTCGCGGAGAATCCTCAACATGCGAAACAACGTCCACCGCCACCGCTAAGTCTCACCCGGACCTTCCTTGTGGTTCAACAGGGATAGCAAACGCACGCGAAGAACCTTCAACACGCAAAAACGGCATCCACTGTCACCACTAGGTCTCACCCAGACCTTCCTCGTGGTCTGACAAGGATACCAAACGCACGCGGAGCCACAAAAACTAGGAGTCACATGCTCCACAACGTGGCACACCGCGACAGAAGCACGGAAGACGTTTGAGGTCAAGCCAGAGCCGGACACCTCCCAACGTCGACAAACCACATAGTCGAGTACTAGCAAGTCGATAGACCTCACTGTCACTGGACGAACCGACAGGAGACTCTGCCATCGGCTTCCAGACTCACCAACGCCACACACAACCACACGGGAAGCAAAACAACCGCAGAGATCGAGGGAAACATGTCGACCTCAGAGAGACCCAGACCAAAGCAGGGTACCACAACTGAACACACTCGCTCCAAAAGCGAGAGGGGAAACCTGGACACAGGTCACGACCAAAGCTTGGCGTACCACCGATAGGGCTACCTAGACAAGGCAAAGCAGCAACCCCACAATGGTAATGGTACGACCAAAAGACTCAGGCTAGCACACGTGTCCCAGAGGCAGAAAACTCGAAGCCTCCAACACTGAGCAAACTCATGAAACAACGCATGAAACACACGAATAGACACACGGCACAACACAGGGTGCTATCACAAGCACCGGGAACTAACCAGGGTACAACACAATGCACCAGGGCTCCAGACGGCACAAAACTGAAACGCTCGAGCACGAGCACACGGTGCTACCACAAACACCAAAAGTAAACAAAGTGCAACCCAGGTGCACCAGTGGCCAAAGCAACACTACAGCTAACAGGAAGGACTCTCCACAGGAGGCCTACTGAAAGCCACACACCAAGAACCGCAAGCCTGAAAGAGCACAACAGGCCACGTCGGCCCCAGCCCTTGAGGCACAAAACACAAAGCTTCAGAGAAAACGCTCAAGGTGCAGCACACCCAGCAACACCAACGGCCCGAGACGATACAGGGCCCACCGAAGGGGACTCTCTACCAGAGACCCACAACGGAAACGCATGGAAAGCCGACAACTTCTTCAAGAGCGCAACAACTACGTTGGCTCCAAGAAGCACACAAAACATGGAGCACCAACTCTACCGCATGGGGAGCAAAAGAACACAGCGACCCCCCTAGCGCGCAAGAGCAAGAGGCACCACCTCTATCGCGACTGATAGAGAGGCCAAACACCAAAACGACGACACGAAAAGCCTCCAAGGCACAAGCCGAGGCACAATCGAGCATACAACAGAACAATGCTTGCACGAGCAAGCCAATCACGAAAAACCATTGCACAGCGGAATAACGCTCACACGAGCGGCCCAACAAGAAAACAATGCTACCTCACACCAAACCAACAGGGACCCAATGCCTCGAATTGAGCTTGGCAGGTAGCGAGAGACCATTACGACGGCAAATGGCACGAACAGGTCCATCGACCCATGGTGCCACAAAGGAACGACAACACGAGGGGGGCAAACAGCTCAACCCAAAACAACTCAAGGGAAGATAACTCCACCAGAAGGTCGCAACGATGCGCACCCCAGTGACACAACACCACAGTGGAGCATCACCACCTCTGTAGCAACCTGAATTTTTGAGAAAAATAAAAATTTAAATAATAAATTAAAAACTCAGCTAAAGGGATATTCAATGAAAAGAGTATTAAATAAAACCCATTAAATGGAAAAGAGTAATGGGCTTTGCTTAATGGATCCTCTAGAACTTATTGGGTCAAAAATATGAATTTACAAAGGGAGAATAATAAGAAAATACCCTAAATTCGGAGTTTAATTATCTCCTAATTGGAAAGGAGTTATTAATGCAATAAAAGTGGCAATTAGAGTTGGAATTGGATTCCTAAACCTACTCCATATAGTCTAGCATGAATTTAGATACTATCCTAACCCAATTAGAGATTGGAAAGCAAGAGAGGAAAGGTGGAGTTATGAAATCTCGTAATTAAGAGGAATTTGAGTAGTAGTAGGAATAGGAATTTTTATTTATATAAATACACCTCTTAAACCCTCATGGCCGGCCCTAGCTCGTGCAAAGGGGTTCTTGGACATGGAGAAGAGGCCAAGGAGGAGGAGAAATTGAGGAGAGGAAGATCCATCAAGCTTCTTCCTTCGTTCTTGGAGTTCTAAGCCCTAGAAGATAAATCGAGTCAAAGGTAGGCATTCTCACGAGCAAAATTAAATTAAACTCGTCTGTAGGTAGTTCCAATCACCAGGAACAAAAGCCCTCTTGATTCCCTCTTTTTCATCGAGCCAATATTTTGTTCTTGATTTTAGAAGATCTGCTGATCGAATTTAATCAATCTTTCTCTCTATGCCATGTTCTGAATAACTCGTTCTTGCTCATGTTCAAACCCTATATAAACCATGCTCTCTGTCTAATTCCGATTTACTGGAAGTACCCTTACATGTCTACCTTAATTTGCAACTTGTTTTGTGATTTTTCATCGACTATCTAATTAGTTATGATTTTTCAAAGTACCCTGTGTCCAAACAAGTCAAGTTGGCACGCAATCCGATGTAGAACATTGTTCCCGCTCGAACACAGGTGAAGTACCTGAGAACGTGACGGCTCGACACGTCGTGTTCTCAGAGCCGTCGTGACCATCATCTTGTCGTGTTCTGAACACGACAGGAAACCCCGTCGCGTTCTGGCCGCCTGAGCAGACAGCCCTGTCGCGAGCCGTACAGGACCCTGTCGCGTTCCATCATGACCCTGTCGCGACCCTTACATGGGTATGTCGCGTTCACAGGATTTTTGATGAAAACCCATAAAATTTATTGCTCTCACTTTCTATAAAATCTTTACGCCTTTTTAACAGTAATACACGTAGTAAATACACATGTTTTATGTAGCAACCTGAATTTTTGCGAAAAATAAAAATTTAAATAAAGAATTTAAAACCTAGCTAAATGAATATTTGAATAGAGCATTAAATAAAACCCATTAAATGGAAAAGAGTAATGGGCTTTGCTTATTGGATCTTATAGAACTTATTGGGTCAAAAATATGAATTTACAAAGTGAGAATCATAGGAAAATACCCTAAATTCGTAACTAAATTATTACCTAAATAGAAAAAGGGTATTTAATGCATTAAATAGGAAGTTAGAGTTGGAATTGGATTCCTAAACCTACCCCATATGGGTTAGCACGAATTTGGATCTTTTCCAAGTCTAAATAGAGATTGGAAAGCAAGGAAGGAAGGTTTGAGTAAGGAAATTTCGTAATTAAGAGGAATTAGAGTAGTAGTAGGAATAGAAATACATACTTGCATAAATACACCTCCTAAACTCCCTTGGGCAACCCTAGCTCGTTGCCAAGAGTTGCTGGACGTGGAGAGGAGGCTAAGGAGGAGAGGATTTCGTGGAGAGAAGAAGAGATTGAAGCTTCTTCCCTTGTTCTTCAAGTTCTAGCCCTAGAAGACAAATCAAGTCAAGGTAGGCATTCTCACAAGCATAAACCATGAAACTTTTTCTGTAGGTTCTTCCTACCCTCTTGAACGAAACCCCCAAGTTTCATATTTTTCCATCCATCCTATCTTTTGTTCTTAGTTTTGAAGAACTGCAAACATGATAACCCCGAGGTGTCATGTTTAATTCAAATCTCTATGTATACTTGATCCCATGCTACGAAAGTTTTACTGTAGATACTTCATGTTGTTAGGGATCATTTGCCCCTAAAAAGCCTAAATTTCCTTGAGCATGTTGCTCGAATTAAATCAGTCTTGCTCTCTATGTCATGTTCTGTGTTACTTATTGTTGTTCATGCTCAAACCATGTTCAAACCATGTTCTCTCTCGAATCTCTATTTATTGGAAGTACCCTTACATGTCTAGTTTAATTTGCAACTAGTTTCATGATTTTTCGTTCACTATATAATTAGTTATGATTTTTCAAAGCACCCTGTATCATTCGATTTCAAGTTGGCCCGCAATCCAAAGCCTAGTCTGAATCCTGTCAGGGCCAGGTGCAGACAACCAGATTGCGACAGGCCGATATGTCGCCTTCTGGGTCTGATTGCGACCATCCACTTGTCGCTTTCTCAAGTCATCGCGATGCCTTCCTTGTCGCTTTCTGAATGCGACAGTAACTACGTCGCGTTCTGGTCGCCTGAACAGACAGCCATGTCGCAACCCGTACAGGACCCTGTCGCGTTCTGCCTGGCCCCTGTCGCAATGCTCATTGACCTATGTCGCCTTCTCTGTTTTTTTATGAAAGTCCATAAAAATAATTTTGTCGCTTTCTAAATAATCCTTACGCCTTCTTACCGTTATACCCCAGTAAAAACCCTACTTAAAAATGGTGCTATATTGAATGATTAAAATACATGTTCACGACTTATTTCTATCTATGATTTCTCTTGCACTTGCACACACTTGAACCATCCATTATGACTGAAATCTTGCAGAAAATATCTCATAATGTATCTGATAATTTATTGCAATAAAGTATATTAATTGCCCTATTTTAAAGGACTTGTATTCGTTTCTTGCGTTGTTTATATACCGATATCGACGCTCCACTGTTCTAGAATTCCTCTAGAACGTCGAGCACATGTTTTATATACACACTTTACTTGGCTTGTGGTGAACTCTCCGTCGGATATTCCTTTCGCCGGACTAGTGAACGCTTGCACAAGGCCTCCGTAAGTCTCCTCTGATCATGGATTCCCACATGGTCGACGAGCCGGTTGTACCCTAATACCTATGATACCCTTTAGGGATCTATATGATCCAAACGGCTATTAGAGATTCACTCTCATCTTAAATCATGCCGGACCTCTGGACCTGTGCATAACAAGGCCAGTGGTAGGGTCGTGAGTTCCACCTGACTGCCAACACCAAGTGCGCGTGTTGTGCAACTGTTACTATCGCCTGATTACTCGACGTATTACGTGCAATGACCACTAGCTCTCATCTGTACTCTACTCGCTCGTCTATTCACGTTCACTCTACTTTCTCGTCTATTCATCTAGTGCTCTCATCTACTTCTTGGTACTCTATATTGGCCATTGACTGATTGTCTAAAGATAAACAATATAACCAATGCCTGGCAATATATAAAGGGCCCGATCTGGTCCTGGGATGTGCGCCCGAAAGTGCTAGTGCCCATGGGAGTTAAATGATCAGAGTGTTTGGCATTACACTCAAGTGCTATCTATCTCGACTATCTATATGACAATCAAAAACACAAAACGTGCTATACTCTCTCGATGTCTAGAATGACAAACAAGTGCTATACTCGTCGTGCTATTACTATACTTGTGCTAGTTGTGCTATGGCCATCTTGCTATTCGTGTTATACTCGATACTTGTGCTACTTTGGAAACTATACTCGCTCTCGTGCTATTGTGCTACCTCTTGCTATATTTGACTCTCTTGTACCTGCTATCTTTAGATACTCTGCCATTAAATGCGTTAATTATTTAAAGCCTGCTTGAGCCTGAGATTTAAGTCCTACTGGGCGTTATCGCTCACCCTACGTTATTTGATGTTGTGTTCTCAGGTGAGACCGAGGATGACACATACACTCACGAAGAGGGGAATGACCAAAGTGAAGCCTGGAGTACCCTCGAGTCATTATGTTATCTTAGAGTTGTAGTTAGTCATTTCCTTTTATTGCAATGTAATTGGGCCCTATGGAATGGCTCTGGTATTAGTGGTTGTAACTAGACATTGGAAAAGTTATTAATGAGAAAGATTTGCTTTAGTATTATTCAATGTGTAATGGTTTGATGTCTAGTATTCGCTTTATACCTTTTTCTTGCAACTGCCTTCGCGCTCCGATATTTCGCGTTGGGGCGTGACATTTTAAATGGAGCTATATTGAATGCTTTAAAATACATATTCACGACTTCTTTTCTATCTATGATTTCTCTTACACATGCACGCTCATGAACCATCTATATATGGCTGAAATCTGGCATAAAATATCTCATAATGTATCTGGCATTTTATTGCAATAAAATATATTAATTGCCCTATTTTAAAGGACTTGTATTTGTTTCGTGTGCTGTTTATATACCGATATCGATGCTCCACTGTTCTAGAATTCCTCTAGAATGTCGAGCACCTATTTTTATATACACACTTTACTTGGCTTGTGGTGAACTCTCCGTCGGATATTCCTTTCGCCGGACTAGTGAACCCTTGCACAAGGCCTCCATAAGTCTCCTCTGATCATGGATTCCCACATGGTCGACGAGCCGGTTGTACCCTAACACCCATTACACCTTTAGGGATCGATATGATCCAAACGGCTATTAGAAGTTCGCTCTTACCTTGAATCACATCGGACCTCTGGACTTGTGCATAAGATGGTTAGTGGAAAGATCGTGAATTCCACCTGACTGCCAATACGACGTGCGCGTGTTGTGCAACTGTTACTATCGCTTGTTTACTCGTTGTTTTACGTGATGTACCCCTAGCTCTCATCTATACTCTACTCGCTCATCTATTCACGTTCTCTCTACTATCTCGTCTATTCATCTAGTTCTCTAACTATTCTTGGTACTCTATATTGGCCATTGACTGATTGTCTAAAGATACAATATAACCAATGCCTGGCAATATATAAAGGGCCCGATCTGGTCCTGGGATGTGTGCCGAAAGTGCTAGTGCCCATGGGAGTTAAATGATCAGAGTGTTTGGCATTACACTCAAGTGCTATCTATCTCGACTATCTATATGACAATCAAAACACAAAACGTGCTATGATCTCTCGATGTCTAGAATGACAAACAAGTGCTATACTCATCGTGCTATTATTATACTTGTGCTAGTTGTGCTATGGCCATCCTACTATTCGTGCTATACTCGATACTTGTGCTATTTTGGAAACTATACTCGATCTCGCGCTATTGTGCTATCCTGTTACCTGTTGTGCTATCTCTTGCTATATTTTGACTCTCTTGTACTTGCTATCTTTAGATACTCTGCCATCAAATGCGTTAATTATTTAAAGCCTGCTTGAGCCTGAGATTTAAGTCCTACTGGGCGTTATCGCTCACCCTACGTTATTTGATGTTGTGTTATCAGGTGAGACCGAGGATGACACATACACTCACGAGGAAGGGAATGACCAAGAGTGAAGCCAGGAGTACCCTCGAGTTATTATGTTATCTTAGAGTTGTAGTTAGTTATTTCCTTTTATTGCAACGTAATTGAGCCCTATAGAATGGCTCTGATATTAGTGGTTGTAACTAGACATTTGAAAAGTTATTAATGAGAAAGATTTGCTTTAGTGTTATTCAATGTGCAATGGTTTGATGTCTAGTATTCGCTCTATACCTTTTTCTTGCAACTGCCTTCACGCTCCGATATTCCGCATCGGGGTGTGACAACCTCAAGCAACCGACGAAAAGTAGAGGAAGGAGACACGTACGAGTCTCTTCCACACACGAGAGGCAAAACCACAACGCGAGACTGATGCTCCCATAAGAAGAACAGCCCACCAGACACTGACGGCACTCACCAGACCACCATCTGCAAGAGCACGCCGGGCGCAAGAAGAAACGAAGCAAACCATTCAAGCCACGGGGACACACAAGTCCCGCCAGCACGGCCGAGAAACTTGGAAACGACTAACAAGACAAGCTGACCAACGCGGTAGCCAGACGCACGGCCAAGGGCACAACACCTTGACCGACAACGCCCAAGCAGACTGTAACAAAGATAGTCCAACTGGAAACAATGACAGCTCATCTCCACAGAGAGAGAGAGAGCAACGACAACCAAAATAACACGAAGCAGCTCTGGGGAGAACTTCCACCAAAAGCGCCAAGAGCCGTTCTGGGAGAACCTCATCAGAACGCAGCCCAACCAAACGGCACACTTCGAACCACAGGAGCAACACAACGGTGGCCCGAAACAAACACGAAGCACTCCTGGGAAGAACCTCCATGAGAAGCGACAAAGGGCGATCCTGGGAAGAACCTTCACCAGAATGCACAACCCAAATGACCAAACAACACGGACCATTAAAGAGAACACTGCTACAAGCAGAACTGCAGAAGCAACGCAAGCCGGTCCTAGGAGAACCTCCACCAGAACCACCAAGGCACCACTCTGGGAAAAACCCTCCAGAACGCACCAGCCAAACCAACCGCACACCTCAAACTCTAAGGAGCATGGCAACAACAGAAACGAGCGCGAAACAGTCCTGAGAGAAACACTCACCAAGACAACAACAAATAGTTCTGGGAAACCTCCACCAGAACACAGGGCAACCAAGCGATGCACCTAGCCTAGAGGGCAATGCAACAACAACCAGAAACGAGCACAACACAGTTCTGGAGAAACCTCACTCCCGCCAAAACCAACAGAGAAGAACTCCAGGAGCACCTCAACAGAGCTCACAACCAGTCAGCGCCAGGTTGACAACGACCACAGACAAATGTCGCAGCGCTCAACTAGCAGTGCAACAAGGCACACAAAGCACCTGCTTAGCTCGGCGTCCCGAGCATAGCGCACAACGGCGCACAGGCACACGAGGCCAAATACGTAACAACGACAACACACACCCCAACAACAAAGGGGTAGCCTACAAGGCAAAGACACCTTCCACAGGTTCCACGGGCAACAACCCAGCACCGGTGAAGGCCACACAACACGTAGGCTCTCTCAGCCTTCGCGACGCACACATGCTCAAATGTGCCGAATACGACCAGGAGCACCGCACCTGAACTGGCTCGCAAGCGTCCTCCACACAAGGAAGACCACTGCCAGCGAGTCCAGCGCCAACCACGCCGCTATGTCATGAACACGCCGAGCGACCACACTCGCCATGCACGCGGCACAGCAACAACTGCAACCTGCAACACGCGCACGAATCATGAAGGGAAGCTGCACACCTGCAAAACATTTGAAAGCACAAGCCTAATACTAGTCGGGGTGTCAGCAGCGCACTAGTAACTTCCTTTGGGACAGCTATAGTTATTAACTCCTTACAAATCTCAGTAGACCCTCGCTCTGATGCCAACTATAACGACCCGACCTCTCGGACACCTCGCCGGGGACCCCGAGGGTCGCGCCGCCACCCACGGATCTGAAGCCCCGGAAGGGTTATATGAAAAAGTCTAGTGAGATATGTATTGAGTTCAAATAATTATAATAATCTGTACATTATACAAAAGGGTTGTACAACGCGTCCCAAGCAAAAGCACAGGTACAAGAAGAAAGGTGCAGTCCTTAAGGGGCATACCCCGAGGACTTGCAAAACATAGCTCTCAACTCACTTAGGCTACAAGAGCTCACAACGCTCGCTCTCACTGCTGCTGACAACACATAGCGCCACAGCCGCCTGTGCAACTCGTCCGACACCGAGCTCCCACGACGACGAGCTCCTAGCTGAAAGAAGTAGGAGGGTGAGCCTCGCGAACAAGGCCCAGTAGAGATTACCAGTCCCTCATCGGCCAGAGCAGCAGGAACTCCGAAAATAGGAAACTACACTAGAAAGTTGTAAAGCGAGGAACACCTACAGTATAGTACTACTAAGCAGTGGAAGAGAACAGTACAACGCCACAACCACCAACCAAGGTCGTGGCACACACATGACTCCCGCAGAAACCAACGGAGTCAGGCACAAAGAGGAAGCAGTACTCAGCATACCTGTCGAGACCACAGAACAACCAAGTGAGAACGACGTCTCACCGCAAGCATGGCCACCTCATACTTCTACAAGGTCGAGGGCCCACAAGAAGAACCACCCCGGCCCCGGACACAAACAGGTCCGCCAGGGAAGCTACACATGCCGGTGCCATTACGGGTTGGCACCCAAGAATGGGACCACAGAACCGAGAGAACCGAGAGAACACCGAAGAGGAAACCACCAGAAGCACGGGTCTGCCCAAGGCTAGACCAACGACGCCCACGGGAGCTAAGCATAGCCAGGCTAAAACCGTCAGCAAGCTAGGGCAACGAGGAACACTCGGAAATGTGTCGTGAGGAAAACGCTGTCACAAGAACAGCAACCAAGCCACCGCCGCTAGCAGCCAAGAGGGGGACCCGCAGTCCACACGCTCTGCTCGCTAGCCTAGATCCTGCCTCCGCCCCCGTGTAGGGTGAGATAGAGGCGCCATAGAAACACACAACACACGCAACACCGCAGCCTGGCCAAGCTGCGGCCTCACACCTGACACCACTACGTGGCTCCGGAACCAACGCAGAGAGAGGCAATGAGACAAGGGACTATCTGGTCTACGCTAGGAAAGCACTCCGAACCCCTCGGCGTCCCAGACCTAGACAAGAGAGCTCTACAAATGACTCAGCGCCACTGTCCAAACCTCATTTTCCCCTCAGCTTCAGAGTCCGCTCACGTGGGCTGCCAACCCGAGCACGCTCATAGCCCGGAGTACTCCCTCAACAGGCTCCCAAGGACGGGGGTCCCAGGAAACAGAGACAACCTCTGAATAGGACAAGCCCTCAAGTTCCAAGCATCGGGTGAACAGGTGGGGCAGCACAACAAAACCACGCCGAACTTATAGCTTGTAACACACGACAAGCCCAGCGAGCGAGAGGCATGCACGGACCCTCAAAAGGGGCCGTCGGCAAACCAAGGCACGCACAAACGGCTAGAACCTCGGAACACCACCGGATAGTATGGAAACCGTCGCTCCGCTAATAATCGATTGACCACCGGTCAATTGATTATTTGGCAGACACGACCCTCCTGGCACCGCTGCCAGGACATGGCCACGAAGGTGTCACCTTCGGTCACTGAACGCAGGGAGGCAACCAGCCGCGTTCCCTATCAGAAGGTCCTAAGGGCAAAGCCTGCCCTGGGGCACACGCCGACACACAACCGGGCCCACGGAAACACCTGAGGCAACACAAGTACTGTCGTGACCCCCAAGGCCGTCGCGACACCATCGCGACGGCGAAGGGCACCACGACAGCCCTATTGCGACCGGGCAGAAATGTGTCGCGACAGCAATCCTGTCGCGACCGGGAAGCGTGGTGCGACAGCCTTATTGCGACCGCCAACCGCATCGCGATAAGGTCGGGCCCGAGCGGGCCGACACCTCCTCTGATGCCGCGACATGCCGAGCCGTCGCGACACCAGCAGGGAGGCAGACCAACAAGATCCTCAATCCCGGGCCGCCCACAAACCATCTAAACACAACACAAGGGGGAGGGGAGTATGGGGAAAGCAGTAAAGCTATCTATAAACCCCGAGGGGCTCCCAATCCACCCGCATCGGGAAGGGCACAAGAAATCCCTACCTTTCACGAAGAATGAACCCACGAGGGGTCCTTCAAGTCGATTGGCCACCTCCTCCTCGCTCCACAAGGTCCATGACGCCGGGACACCATGCACGGCCCTCCTCCTTGCCTGAAACACACAAAGGGGAGAAGAGGGGAGGAAGAGGTCGCCGGAGGGAGAGGGAGAAGGGAAGAAAAAGAGAGAGGGGGAAGGGGTAGCCAGCCTGCGCCCGGCACCTAGAACGCGATGGACCGCCCCGTCGCGTTAACAACCTTAACGCGATGGGTCTACGGACCGCGATAAGAACACGCCCTACAAGGGTGCCGCGACAATGCGACAAGCCGTACTGACACATCTGCCACCCTGACAGGCATCAGACGGTCGGACAGCGGAACACGACAAAACACTGTCGTGGCCCGTTGACCGGGTGCGACAACAAGACGCGACGGAGAACCAGGGCGCGACCAACACGCAACCCACAAGCTTGCCACGACACGGATGACTGTCGCGTCGGGCACCCCCGACGCGACACCAATGCATCACCCAGCCTGGACGCGTCAGTGGCCAGTCATCCCATGACACCAGACGGAAGCCGGGAAGCTGGGTCTTACATTGGGCTTTCCGCCTCTCGGACACGTGTGCTAGCCTGAGTCTTGTGGTTGTACCATTGCCACTGTGGGGTGGTTGCTTTGCCTTGTCTAGGTAGCCCTATCGATGGTACGCCAGGCTTTGGTAGTAATGTGTCCGAGTTTTCCCTCTCGCTTTGGGAGCGAGTGTGTTCGGTTGTGGTACCCTACTTTAGTCTGGGTCCCTACGAGGTTGACGTGTTGTTCTCAATCTCTGCGGTTGTTTTGGTTCCTGTGTGGTTGTGCGTCTTTATGGTGGTTGGCATGTTTGGACCCACGTTGAGCCCTGTGGGCGCGTGGCAGGTGTGCTGCCATTTCCACGTTGGTTCTCTGTTGTGCGTGGTGTTGGTGAGTCTGGAAGCCAATGGCGGAGTCTCCTATCGGTTCGTCTGGTGTCAGTGAGGCTTATTAGCTTGCTAGTACTCGACCACGTGGTTTGTCAACGTTGTGAGGTGTCCGGTTTTGACTTAACCTCAGACTTCTTTCATGTTTCCGTCGTGATGTGCCACGTTGTGGAGCGTGTAGTTTCCCCAATTTTTGTGGCTCCGTGTGCGTTTGATGTCCCTGTTGGACCGCGAGGAAGGTCTTGGTGAGACCTAGTGGTGGCGGTGGACGCTGTTTCTTGTGTTTAGGATTCTCCGGGGGCGTGTTGTCGCTCTGGTTCTCGTCACTCGCGTGGCTTCTCGGTTGGGCTGGTGACCGGTGCTAGCTGCTGTTAGTAGCGTTAGGCCGTTTCCTGAGACTTGTGGTTGGTTCTCAGGTGTTTCTCATGTTTCTATTGGCAACTGCTTCCTCTGTCGGGTTTTGCTGGCGACAGAGTGACTTGCTGGTCGGCTGGTCCCAACAGCGGGGTCTGTTGGTGGCTATAGCCGTGCTATTTTTGGCTGGCATTTTCTACGTCTCAGGCTAGTTTTGGCGTTGCTCGGCACTTGTGGGGTTGTCCTCCCGGTTGGATGCCCCACATGTGGTTGGAGTGAGCCGTTGGTTTCTCAGCTTGGTGCTCCACCCCCGTTTGGAGCGTGTTGTGAGCCGTTGGGTTTTCGATTGTGTTCTCCTAATGTGTTTGGAGCCCATTGTGTGAGCCGTTAGTTTTTCGGCTTTGTGTGCCCGCGTGCATTTAGCGGTGTGGTTGTTGCCACGATGAGGTCGTGGTGAGACTTAGTGGCTCTTCACACCTACGCTTCGTGTGCTCCGCACGTGTTTGGCTGCGCGATTGTTGCCACAAGGAAGTCGTGTTGAGACTTAGCGGCTTAATCAGATTGGTCTTACGTTTACTCCCTGTGTTTCGTTCTGTGCCTCTGGATCTTTTAGTATGCCTTAAATTTCGAGGACGAAATTATTTTAAGTGGGGTAGGATGTAAGACCCGGCTTCTCGACTTTCCGTCCGGTGTCTTGGATGACTGACCACTAATGCGTCTAGGTTGGGCGACACGTTAGTGTCGCGTCGTGGGTGTGCGACACGACAGTCATCCTTGTCACGACGAGCGTGTGCGTCATGTTCTTGTCACACACGGCTTTCCCATCGCGTCTTGTTGTCGCGACCAGTCAACGGGTCACGATAGTGTTCCATCGTTTCGGTCGTCTGACGCCTGTCAGGGTGGCAAGTGTGTCAGTACGACCTGTCACGTTGTCGCAGAGTCCTAGGGGGATGCGTTCTTGTCGCGGTGCGTTGACCCATCGCGTTAAGGTTTTTAACGCAACGCTTCTCCCCGTCGCGTCTTAGGTACCGAAGGCATAAGGCCTTGGCCGGCGACCCTTTCCCCTCTCTTCTCCCTCTCCGGCGGTGCTCCGCCTCCCCCTCTCCCCTTTGTGTGTTTCAAGTGAGGAGGAGGGTCGTGCGTGGTGTCCCGACGTGGTGGAGCTTCCATGGAGCAATGAGGAGGTGGTCAATTCGACGTGAAGGGCCCTATTGGGGTTCGCTCTTCTTTTAAGGTAGGGATTGCTTGAACTCTTCTCGATCCGGGTGGATTGGGAGCCCCTCGGGGTTTGTAGATAATGTTTCTAGTGTTGCGACCGCGGTGTGCGTCGCAACACCAGAAGAGGCATCTGCCCGATCAGGCACGACCTTATCGTGACGCGTTTACCTGTCGCGATAAGGATCATTGTCACGACATGGTTTGATGTCGCGACGCCCTGCCTCGTCGCTACAGGGTTGCTATCGCGGTGCCTTTCCCCATTGCGATGGTATCGCGATGGCCTTGGAGGTCGTGATAGTACTCGTGTTGTCTCGGGTGTTTCTGTGGCCCCGATTGGCGTGTCGACGTGTGCCCTAGGGCAGGCTTTGCCCTTAGGACCTTCTGGTGGGGAACGTGGCAGGGTTACCTCCCTGCGTTCAGTGACCGAAGGTGACACCTTCGTGGCCGTGTCCTGGCAGGGGTGCCAGGAGGGTCGTGTCTTCCTAATAATCGATTGACCGATGGTCAATCGATTATTAGAAGAGCGACAGGTTTTCTGTACTGACTGGTGGTGGTTCGAGGTTCTAGCTCGTCCATGCGTTCCTCTTGCTTGCCGGGCTTGTCGTGGGTTACAAGCCATCAGTTCGACGTGGTTTTGTTGTGCTTGCCCCGCCTGTTCGCCCGGTGCTTGGTACTTGAGGGCTTGTCCCGTTCAGAGGTTGTCTCCGTTGCCTGGGACCCCCATCCTCGTGAGCCTTTGAGGGAGCGTTCGGGGCTAGGAGCGTGCTCGAGTTGGCAGCCGAGTTGGCGGACTCTAGAGCTGAGGGTAAAACGTGGTTTGGACAGCTACGTTGAGTCATTTTTAGAGCTCTCTTGTCTGGGGCGGGACGCCGAGGTTGTCGAGGAGTTTTCTTCCCGGCATGGCCCAGATAGTCCTTTATCTCACTGCCTCTCTCTGTGTTGGTTCTGGAGTCACGTAGTGGTGCTAGGCATGGGGCCGCAGCTTGGCCAGACTGTGGTGTTGCGTGCGTTTGCGTGTTTCTGTGGTAGATCTGTCTCGCTCTTCTGAGGAGGGGAGGAAGGAGCTAGGCTGGCGAGCAGAGGGAGTGGACGGCGTGTCCCCCTCTTGGCTGCTAGCGGCGGTAGCTTGGTTGCTGTTGTTGTGACGGTGTTTCCTCACAATGTTTCCAAGTAAGACTCGTTGCCCGAGCTTACACGGTGGTTATATCCTGGCTATGTCTAGTCTCTGTCAGCATCGTTGGTCTGGCCTTGTGCGGACCCGTGCTTCTGGTGGTTTCCTCTCGGTGTCCTCTCGGTTCTGTAGTCCTGTTCTTGGGTGCCAGTCTATGGTGGCACCGGCGTGTGTGGCTTCCCGACCTCGTGGTGTGTCTGGGGTCCGGGGTGGTTTTGCTCGTGGGCCCTCGACCTTGTGGAGGTCTGAGGTGGCCGTGCTTGTGGTGAGATGTCGTTCTCACTTGGTTGTTGCGTGGTCTCGGCGGGTGTGCCGAGGGTTGCTTTCGCTTTGTGCCCGACTCTGTTGGTTTCTGTGGGAGTCGTGTGTGTGTCACGACCTTGGTTGGTGGTCGTGGCATTGCATTTTTCTGTTTTGCTGCTTAGTAGTACCCTGCTGTAGGTGTTCCTCTCTTTATAGCTTTCTAGGGTAGTTTCCTGTTCTCGGAGTTCCTGCTACTCTGGCCGGTGAGGGATTGGTAATCCCTACTGGGCCTTGTTTGCAAGGCTCACCCCCCTACTTCCTTCAGCTAGGGGCTCGTCATCGCAGGAGCTCAGTGTCGAACGGGTTGCGGAGGCGGCTGTGGTGCCGTGTGTTGTCAGCAGCAGTGAGAGCGAGTGTTGTGAGCTCTTGTACCTGAGTGAGTTGAGAGTTGTGCTTTGCAAGTTCTCGGGGTATGCCCCTTAAGGACTGCACCTTTCTTCTTGTACCTGTGTTTTTACTTGGGACATGTTGTATATTGTATATCTTGTTATAGTTATTTAGATTCAGTACATATCTCACTAGACTATTTCTTCTAACCCTTCCGGGTCATCAGATCCTTGGGTGGCGGCGTGAACTTCGGAGTCCCTAGCGGGGGTCCGGGAGGTCGGGTTGTTACAGTTGGTATCAGAGCGTGGGTCTATTGAGATTTGTAATGAGTTAGTGACTATAGCTGTCCCAAAGAAAGGTACTAGTACGCTGCTGACACCATCCGACTAGTGTTAGGCTTGTGCTTTCAATTGTTTTGCAGGCTTATGGCTTCCCTACAAGGTTCATGTGTGTGGCGAGTGTGGTTGCTCGGTGTGTTCGTGCCATGGTGGCGCGGTTGGTAGTGGACTCATTGGAAGTGGTCTTTCCATGTGGAGGACGGCTGTAGGCAAGTTCAGGCGTGGTGCTCTTTGTCGTCTTCGGCACTTTTGGGTGTGTGTGTGCCGCTGTGGCTGAGAGAGCCTGCGTGTGGTGTGGCCTTCACCGGTGCAGGGTTGTTTCCTGTGGAACTGGTGGAAGGTATCCTTGCCTTGTTAGCTATCCCCCTGTTGTTGGGGTGTGTGCTATGTTGGTCTTGTGTGTGGTCTCTTGTCTGTGCACTGTTGTGCATTGTGCTTTGCTCAGTCGACATCGTTGCTCGAGCTAAGCAGATGTTCTATGTCGTGTTGCATCGTTGGGTGAGCACTGCAACACTTGTCTGTGGTTATTTGACAACTATGTGCTGGCTGGTTGTGAACTCTGGTGAGGTGCTCCTGGAGTTCTTCTCTGTTGGTTCTTGCGGAAGTGAGTTTTCCCCAGAGCTGTGCTGTGCTCGTTTCTGATTGTTGTTACATTGCCCTCCAGGTTGAGGTGCATCGCTTGGTTGCCCAATGTTCTGGTGAGAGTTCCCAGAACTATTGCTGTTGTCCTGGTGAGGGTTTCTCTCAGGACTGTTCCATGCTTGTTTCTGTCTGTTGCTATGCTACCTTAGGGTCTGAGGTGTGCTGTTGGTTTGGCTGGTGCGTTCTGGCAGGTTTTCCCAGAACTATGCTTTGGTGGTTCTGGTGGAGGTTCTCCCAAGACCGGCTTGCGTTGCTTCTGCTTACTGCAGTGTTCTCTTTGATGGTCTGTGTTGTTTGGTCGTTTGGG
Organism: Colocasia esculenta; assembly: GCA_014218235.1. Taxonomy (NCBI): domain Eukaryota; kingdom Viridiplantae; phylum Streptophyta; class Magnoliopsida; order Alismatales; family Araceae; genus Colocasia; species Colocasia esculenta. The sequence goes on along the minus strand of CM024757.1, from coordinate 114,248,466 downwards.
TTGTGCGTTCTGGTGAAGGTTCTTCCCAGGATCGTCCTTTGTCATTTCTGGCGGAGGTTCTTCCCAGAAGTGCTCTATGTTCATTTTGGACCACCGTTGTGTTGCCCTTGTGGTTTGAAGTGTGCCGTTTGGTTGGGCTGTGTTTTGGTGGAGGTTCTCCCAGGACGTCTCTTGGCGCTTTTAGTGGAGGTTCTCCCTAAAGTTGCCTTGTGTTTGTTTTGGTTGTCGTTGCTCTCTCTCTCTATAGAGATGAGCTATCGTTGTTGCCGGTTGGACTGTCTTTGTTACAGTCTGCTTGGGCATTATCGGTCAAGGTGTTGTGCCCTTGGCTGTGCGTCTGGCTGCTGCGTTGGCCAGGTTGCCTTGCTGTTCATTTTCGAGTTTCTCAGCTGCGCTGTTGGGACTTCGTGTGTCCCCATGGTCTGGTGATTTGCTTCATTTCTCGCGCCCTGCATGCTCTCACTGATGGTGGTCTGGTGAGTGCAGTGGGTGTCTGGCTGGCTGTGCTTCTTGTGGAAGTGCTAGTATTACATTGTGGTTTTATCTCTCTCGTGTGTGGAAGAGACTCGTTGTGTGTGTCTCCTTACTCTATTTTTCGTTGGTTGCTCGGGGTGGTGATGCTCCACTGTGGTGTTGTGTCGCCAGGGTGCGCATCATTGCGACCTTCTGGTGGTGTCATCTTCCCTTGAGTCATTTTTGGGTTGAGCTGGTTGCTCCCCTCGTGCTGTCGTTTCCGTGTGGCACCGTGGGTCGGTGGACCTGTTCGTGTCATTTGTCGTTGTGATTGTTTCTTGCTGCCTGCCTGAACAATTTAGGGCATTGGGTCCCTGTTGGTTTGGTGTGAGGTAGTACAGTTTTCTTGTTGGGTTGCATGCATGAGCGTTGCTCTGCTGTGCACCGATTTTCTTGCTTGGCTTGCTCGTACAAGCGTTGTTTCAGTGAGTGCTCCATTGTGCCTCGGCTTGTGCCTTGGAGGCTTTTCGGGTCATCGTCTTGGTGTTTGGCCTCTCTATCAGTCGCGATGGAGGCAGCGCTTCTTGCTCTTGCGTGCCAGGGAGTTGTTGCGGTTTTCGCTTCCCGTGCGGCAGAGTCGGTGCTAATTGTTTTTTGTGGTCTCTGGAGCTGACGTGGTTGTTGCGCTTTGGAAGTTTTCGGATTTTCGTGTGCTTCTGTTGTGGGTCTCTGGTGGAAAGTCCCCTTCGGTGGGCCCCGTGTCATCCCGGGCAGTTGGTGTTGTTGTGTGTGCTGCACCTTGAGCGTTTTCTTTAATACTTTGTGTTTTTGCGCCTCAAGGGCTGGGGCCGGCGTGGCCTATTATGCCCTTTCAGGCTTGTGGTTCTTTACGTGTGGCTTTTGGCAGGTCTCCATACGGCTTTTGGCAGGTCTCTTATGGAGAGTCCTTCCTGTTAGCCCGTGTTGTTTCGGCCACTAGTGCACTTGTGTTGCACTTTGCTTAGTTTTGGTGCTTGTGGTATCACTGTGTACTCGTGCTTGAGTGTTTCATTTTTGTGCCATCTGGAGCCTTGGTGCATTGTGTTGTAGCTTGGGTGGCTCCTGGTGCTTGTGATAGCACCATGTGTCTATTCGTGAGATTTATGTGTCGTTTCACGACTTCGCTCGGTGTTGGTGGTGTTGAGCTTTCCGCCTCTGGGACACATGTGCTAGCCTGAGTCTTGTGGTTGTACCGTTGCCATTGTGGGGTGGCTACTTTGCCTTGTCTAGGTAGCCCTATCGGTGGTACGCAAGGTTTTGGTTGTGGCCTGTGTCCAGGTTTTCCCTCTCGCTTTGGGAGCGCGTGTGTTCGGTTGTGGTACCCTGCTTCGGTCTGGGTCCCTTTGAGGTCGACATGTTGTTCTTGACCTCTGTGGTTGTTTTGGTTCCTATGTGGTTGTGCATCTTTCTGGTGGTTGGCATGTTGGTACCCGCGCTGAGCTTTGTGTGCGTGTGGCGGGTGTGCTGCCAACTCTCATTGGTTCTCCTGTTGTGCATGGTGTTGGTGAGTCTGGAAGCCGATGGCGGAGTCTTCTGTCAGTTTGTCTGGTGACAGTGAGGCCTATTGGCTTGCTAGTACTCGACCACATGGTTTGTCGATGTCGGGAGGTGTCCGATTTTTGCTTAACCTCAGACGTCTTCCGTGTTTCTATCACTGTATGCCACGTTGTGGAGAGTGTAACTCTCAACTTTTGTGGCTCCGCGTGCGTTGGTGTCGTTGTTGGACCACGAGGAAGGTCTGGGTGAGACCTAGTGGTGACAGTGGATGCCATTTTTGCATGTTGAGGTTTCTCCGCATGCATTAGCTGTCCCTGTTGGACTGCGAGGAAGGTCTGGGTAGGACCTAGCAGTGGCGGTGGACGTTGTTTCATGTGTTGAGGATTTTCCACAAGCGTGTCCTCGCTCCAGTTCTTGTCTCTCGCATGGTTTCTCATTTGGGCTGGTGATCGATGCTAGCTACTGCCAGTAGTGTAAGGCTATTTCCCTGAGTGTTGTGCTTGGCTCTCAAGCATTTTTCATGGTTGTTTTCAGTATCTGTGTACTCTGTCAGGTTTCGCTGGTGATAGAGTGAGTTGTTGATTGGCGATTCTCGTGTTGCTGTCGGCAACTATGTACTCTTTCGGGTTTTGCTGGCAACCGTGTGGGTTGCCAATCGGTTGGTCCCAACAGTGGGGTCTATTGGTGGCTGCAGATGTGAGGTTCTCAGCTAGCGTTTTCTGCTGTTCAAGTCAGTTTTGGCGTTACTCGGCAGATGTGGGGTTGTCATTCCATTTGGACGACCCACGTGTGGCTGGAGTGAGCCGTTGGTTTCTCGGCTTGGTACTCCACCTGCATTTAGAGCGTGTTGTGAGATGTTGGGTTTCGGTTGCGTACTCCCCGTGTGTTTAGAGCTCGTTGTGTGAGCCATTGGTTTTTCGGCTTCATGTGCACTGTGCACGTTTGGCGGTGTGGGTGATGCCACGAGGAGGTCGTGGTGAGACTTAGTGGCTTTTCGCCCTGCGCTTTGTGTGCTCTGCGCGTGTTTGGCTGTGCGACTGTCGCCACGAGGAGGTTGTGCTGAGACTTAGTGGCTTCTTCGCGCTGGTCTTACGTTTGCTCCCTGTGCTTCGTTTCGTGCCTCGGGATCTTTTGGGCTTGCCACAATTTCGTGGACGGAATTAATTTAAGGGGGGTAGGATGTAAGACCCGGCTTCCCGGCTTTTCGTCCAGTGTCTTGGATGACTGGCCACTAACGCGTCCAGGCTGGGTGATGCATTAGTGTCGCATCGTGGGTGACCGACATGACAGTCATTCTTGTCATGCCCGGCTTTCCTGTCGCGTCTTCATGTCGCGCCTGGTCAACGGGTCGCGACAGAGTTCTGTGCCTTTTGTCATCTGACGCCTGTCAGGGTGGCAGGTGTGTCAGTACGACCTGTGGCATTATCGCAGCATCCCTGGGGGATGCGTTGTTGTTGCGGTGCATTGACCCATCGCGTTAAGGTTCTTAACTCGATGCGTCGCCTCGTCGCGTCTTGGGTGCTGAAGGCATAAGGCCTTGGCCGGCGACCCTTCCCCCTTTCTCTCTTTTCCCTCTCTTCTCCTTCCCCTCCGGCGGTGCTCCGCCTCCCTCTCTCCCCTTTATGTGTTTCAGGCGAGGACGAGGGTCGTGCGTGGTGTCCCAGCGTCGTGGAGCTTGCGTGGAGCGAGAAGGAGGTGGCCAATCCGACGTGAAGGGCCCTATTGGGGTTCATTCTTCATTCAAGGTAGGGATTGCTTGTGCTCTTCTCCATCTGGGTGGATTGGGAGCCCCTCGGGGTTTCTAGATAGTGTTTACTGCTTCTCCATGCTCCCCTCCCCCGTGTGGAGTGTTTGTGGTGTGTGGGTGGCCCCAGGATGGAGCATCCCATGGGTCTGCCTCTCTGCTGGTGTCGTGACCGCGGTGCTCGTCGCGACACCAGAAGAGGCATCTGCTCAGTCGGGCGCGACCTTATCGCAACGCGTTTGCTTGTTGTGATAAGGATCACTGTCGCAATGCGTTTTCTTATCGCGACATGGCTGTTGTAGCGATGCTCTGCCCCGTCGCGATAGGGTCGCTGTCGCGGTGCCCTTCCCCGTTGAGATGGTATTGCGACGGCATAGGGGGGCGCGACAGTACCTGTGTTGCCTCGGGTGTTTCTGTGGCCCCGGTTGGGGTGTCGGCGTGTGCCCCACGGCTGGCTTGCCCTCAGGATCTTCATGTGGGGAACGCGGTAGGTTACCTCACTGCGTTCAGTGACCTAAGGTGACACCTTCGTGGCCGTGTCCTGGCGGCAGTGCCAGGAGGCTGGCATCTATCTAATAATCGATTGTCTGGCGGTCAATTAATTATTAGCGGAGCGATGTTTTCCATACTGTCTGGTGGTGTGCTAAGGTTCTAGCTTGTTCGTGTTGGCCCTTTTGGTACGACAGCAAGCTAACCTAGAGGGGGGGTGAATAGGTTTTTCTGAAATCTGAAATAGAAACTTAAACACAGACAATTATCACTTGAAAGTTTGGTTAGTTGAGTGTGATAAAGAGTAGCAATGCGAAAGTAAATAAACAATCACACAAAGGACACAAAGAATTTAACCTGGTTCGGCCATTCCCACATAGAAGTCCTACGTCTAGTCCCTAAGCAATCTCTTGTGATTTTACTAACCAAGGGTACAGTCCCCCTCAAGAACAATACAACACCCAGCACCCCAGCTGGTCTTCTTCTCTTTCCCGGGCAAGAAGGCAGCCCACTTCTTTTACAAGTCAAGAAGCCAACCTCCTGGTACAAACCTCAGTGCGGTTCTGCTAAACTTAAACCCCTAGCTAGGTTCTACATTGTATACAGTCCTACAGTTGGATAGAAGTCTTTCTTAGAAAAGAAAGAACAAAGCTGAGAGTTGGAACAAATGAAAACCAACTAAAAGAACTCTCAGCGAAAAGACTCTCTCCCCCAGATTACAAAGATGCACACAGAGAGAGTGAAGAGAGAAGAAGGAGCTTGAAGCTTGTGGACTTCAGATGTTTGAACACTTCTTCTTGGGCTCGGGCTCTTTCTATCTTTTCCTTTGAGTGTATATGGAGTTGAGGTTCCTCACAGGATGTACACTCTTAAAAAATCTTTAGGAAAGCTCTCTTTTCTTCTTCAGCCTTGCTTCATCTTTTATATGAACAGCTTTGAACAAATCCGTTGGAGTTCTAGCCGTTGCTCATCTTCTCTTTCTTCTGATAATTTGTGGTCTATGAGGTCTGCAAGTATAGAAGAAAGTGTTTAGATAAAAGAGTGTTTCTGTCAAAAAGGTTCATACCTCTATGTTTCTTGTTGTCTCCCAGAAGTGGTAAGTAACCCCCTTTTTGTTGGCAGGAAAGAAGAGATCTAGAAAGATAAGCAAAAAGATCTCATGTCAGAAAGATAGAAGATTACGCAAATCAATAATATATGACTTTTTCACTAGATGCCAAAAGACACTTTGAAATATAAAGGGAATCCATGTTTAAGTGATCAAATCCATGTTTTCAAGCAAATCCATGTTTTCAAGCAAATCCATGTTTCACTTATCAAATCCTTATGAGAGAAAATCGATGTGAGAGCAAATCCATGTGAAAGCAAATTCATGTTTCACTTATCAAATCCTTATGAGAGCAAATCAATGTGTGAGCAAATCCATGTGAGAGCAAATCTATGTTTCACTGATCAAATCGATGTTTGAAGCAAATCGATGTTTCACTTATGAAATCGATGTGAGAGGCAAATCGATGTTTCACTTACCAAATCGATGTTTGAAGCAAATCGATGTTTCATTTATCAAATCGATGCGAGAGGCAAATCGATGTTTCACTTATCAAATCGATATGAGGCAAATCCATGTTTTCAAGCAAATCGATGTGGCACTTTGTGAACTGAAATCGATGTATATTGAATGAAGATCGATTTAGCTTTTTAGTACAAATCACACAACAATAATTCCATAAATTTATATTTATTAGAAAAACATGATATTTAATTTATTATTAGAAAATCATGGTATAAAATATATTTAATATTTAATTAATCACATAAATTTATATTTATTAAGAAAACATAATATTAAATATATTTAATTAATCATAAGTTTTGTTATCACCAAAATATAAGGGTAAAATATAAGAGTGGTTCAACAATCTCCCCATTTTTGGTGATGACAAAATTTATGAGAATTTTCTGACAAAAATACATAAAGCATAGAAAATACATAAAATTCACAGATAATGCGTACTATGCATACTCTCCCCCTTTTTGTCACTAACCAAAAAGGAATGATCTTACCATGCATTCTCTTCCCTTTTGTGAAAATTTCTTACCAATGAGGGGTTCAACAATTATTGACATTAATGAATAACTTCCCCTTAGTCTGTGCTCCCCCTTAATGTTTTCTCCCCCTAAGCATAAGGCTCCCACTAACAGAGAGGGTCCTATTGAAGATTCTTCACTTGTCTGTCGACAGGTGTTTCTTGGTGTGTCGACCTGTTGATCTCTTGAGTCTTCTTGTTAACCGGTTGTTTGTCAAGTCTTCAAGATTTTTATCTGCATAGATCTTAGGAAAAGCATGCAAACTTTGTTAGTAGCAATATAAAATTCAATATGTGTCACACTCCCTCTTCAGATAAGAGTTGGATGAAGAGTTGGCAGTCACCCTTGCCTTGAGTATCCTTTGTTCCTCATGCTCCAAGACTATCCTACAAACAACTTATTCAAAAGTAGGTACCCAAATCTTTTTGGGTCCTTGATGGTTAGATTCATGAAAATATCCTTTCGGGATCCATAGTAAGTGCCTTGTTGTGCAGGTGTTTACTGTGTGTCCTTATTTATTACAATGAGAACAATAATGAATATAATTTATTTTGCAGTTCTTATTATTTTTATGATGTCTATTTATAACATAATTTTTAGAAACCTTTTTCGTTTGATAAAGCTTGTTCATTTCAAGGGCTTTTTTCTGAGGCATTTTGGTTTCTTTTACAAATTTTAGCAAAGGATATTTTCCTGGAATTATGGCTTGTTTTCCTTTTTCCAAAGGTATATATCCAAGCCCTTGTTTATTATTTTCAGATTTTGACCATTTTAAGCATAGAGCTAAAGATGTTTTCCCTCTAGTTAATTTTCTAACTGATTCTTTAAATAGATATTTTCTTCAATTAGAATTTTTAATTTTTCTTCTAACTCTAACTTCTCATTATTCTTGCTTTTCAAATCTTCATTTAAAAGATAATTATTATCTTTACTGTCTTTTAAATGATTTTCTAGTTGCTCCAATTCAGATTTAAGATCAGAATTGGTGTTTTCCAAGCAAGTAGTGTTGTTTTTTACATTTTTTAATTCTTTTACAACACCCTTATGTTTTTCATATAGTTAATTAAAGACTTCTTCTAAGTCTTCAGACAATGACCCTAAATCAGTACATGAATCAAAAAATTGGTCAGAATGTACCTCATCTAGTCCTACCATGAGGGCTAGACTTACCTGCTCTTTCTCAGACTCTGAGCTTGATGATTCTGAGCTTGTGGCCTCTTCATTTTCCCAAGCAGCCGCCATGGCTTTTCTTTTGAATTTCTTGTGCTTCTTTTTGGACTTTTCTGGCTGACCAGTCTTCTTTAGTTTAGGACAATCTGGTCTTAGATGTCCAAGTTTTCTGCATTCATAGCAGACTGGTTCTTTTTCTTTTCTCTCTTTCTTTTGAATCCTTATTGATCCATTTTTCTTCTTCTTGAGAATTTTCTGAAGCTTGTACAGTACTTCATCTACGTCACTGTCTTCAGAATCTGCATTTTTGGAACTAGAAGAAGTGGAAGGAGCAGCTGCAACTTTAAGAGCATTAGTACATTTTTTCTTTGATGAGCTTTCAAATAGTCGCTCCATATTAATTTCATGTGCCATGAGGGAACCTATTAAGTTATCAATAGAAAGTTTGGTTAAGTCATGGGCTTCTTTAATAGCGGTGACCTTAGGGGTCCATGAAAAGGTTAAAGATCTAAGTATTTTTCTAACAATTTCTTCATCAGAAAGATTTTTACTAAGAGAGCTTAGACCTACTACTATGCTAGAAAATCTATTATACATTTGAGTAATATTTTTGTTAGGAAGCATGTTAAACTTCTCATACTGCGAAACAAGAATATCTATCCTAGTTTCTTTTACTTTATCTGTTCCTTCATAGGTTACTTGCAGTTTATCCCATATTTCTTTAGCAGATTTACAGGCAGATACTCTATTAAATTCTCTTTTAGATAAAGCACAACATAAATAGTTCTTTGCTTTAAAGTTTAAAGATAATTTACTTTTATCTGCTGTTGTAATGGCAGTAGTGCTTGGAACAGGAACAATAACATAATCAGCTACCTCGATTACCTGCCACAGATCAAAGTCTGTACCTCAAATGAAGCATTCCATCCTCATCTTCCAATATTGGTAATCCTCTCCATCGAAGAATGGAGGTCTGGTGACTGATTGACCTTCAGTAAATCCTTGAGCTGCCATGGATCTTCTCTAAGATTGTTGGATCTTCTTGAATGATCAAAGAACCTCGCTCTGATACCACTTGTTGGCCCTTTTAGTGTGGCAGCAAGCTAACCTAGAGGGGGGTGAATAGGTTTTTCTGAAATCTAAAATAGAAACTTAAACACAGAAATTATCACTTGAAAGTTTGGTTAGTTGAGTGTAATAGAGAGTAGCAGTACAGAAACAAATAAACAATCACACAATGGACACAAGGAATTTATCCTGGTTCAGCCATTCCTGCATGGAAGTCCTACGTCCAGTCCCCAAGTAATCTCTTGGGATTTTACTAACCAAGGGTACAGTCCCCCTCAAGGACAATACAACACCCAGCACCCCAACTGTTCTTCTTCTCTTTCCCGGGCAAGAAGGCAGCCCACTTCCTTTACAGGTCAAGAAGCCAACATCCTGGTACAAACCCCAGTGCGGTTCTGCTAGACTTAAACCCCTAGCTAGGTTCTACACTGTATACAGTCCTACAGGTGGACAGAAGTCTTTCCTAGAAAAGAAAGAACAAAACTGAGAGTTGGAACAAATGAAAACCAACTAAAAGAACTATCAGCGAAAAGACTCTCTCCCCCAGATTACAAAGATGCACACAGAGAGAGTAAAGAGAGGAGAAGGAGCTTGAAGCTTGTGGACTTCAGATGTTTGAACACTTCTTCTTGGGCTTGGGCTCTTTCTCTCTTTTCCTTTGAGTGTATATGGAGTTGAGGTTCCTCACAGGATGTACACTCTTAAAAAATCTTCAGGAAAGCTCTCTTTTCTTTTTCAGCCTTGCTTCATCTTTTATATGAGTAGCTTTGAACAAATTCGTTGGAGTTCTAGCCGTTGCTCATCTTCTCTTTCTTCTGATATTTTATGATCTATGAGGTCTGCAAGCATAGAAGAAAGTGTTTAGATAAAAGAGTGTTTCTGTCAAAAAGGTTCATACCTCTATGTTTCCTGTTGTCTCCCAGAAGTGGTAAGTAACCACCTTTTTGTTGGCAGGAAAGAAGAGATCTAGAAAGATAAGCAAAAAGATCTCCTGTTAGAAAGATAGAAGATTACGCAAATCAATAATATATGACTTTTTCACTAGATGCCAAAAGACACTTTAAAATATAAAGGGAATCCATGTTTAAGTGATCAAATCCATGTTTTCAAGCAAATCCATATTTTCAAGCGAATCCATGTTTCACTTATCAAATCTTTATGAGAGCAAATCGATGTGAGAGTAAATCCATGTGAAAACAAATCCATGTTTCACTTATCAAATCCTTATGAGAGAAAATCGATGTGTGAGCAAATCCATGTGTGAGCAAATCCATGTTTCACTTATCAAATCCTTATGAGAGCAAATCCATGTGTGAGCAAATCCATGTTTCACTTATCAAATCGATGTTTGAAGCAAATCGATGTTTCACTTATCAAATCGATGTGAGAGGTAAATTGATGTTTCACTTACCAAATTGATGTTTGAAGCAAATCGATGTTTCACTTATCAAATCGATGTGAGAGGTAAAATGATGTTTCACTTATCAAATCGATATGAGAGGCAAATCGATGTTTCACTTATCAAATCGATGTGAGGGGCAAATCGATGTTTCACTTATCAAATCGATATGAGAGGCAAATCCATGTTTTCAAGCAAATTGATGTGGCACTTTGTGAACTAAAATCGATGTATATTGAATGGATATCAATTTAGCTTTTTAGTGCAAATCACATAGCAATAATTCCATAAATTTATATTTATTAGAAAAACATGATATTTAATTTATTATTAGAAAATCATGGTATTAAATATATTTAATAATTAATTAATCACATAAATTTATATTTATTAAGAAAAAACATAATATTGAATATATTTAATTAATCATAAGTTTTGTTATCACCAAAATATAAGGGTAAAATATAAGAGCGGTTCAACGGTTCGTGCGTGCCTTGGTTGGCTGACGGCCCTTTTGAGGGTCCGTGCGTGCCTCTTGCTTGCTAGGCTTGTCGTGGGTTACAGGCCAACGGTTCGCTCGTGGTCCTTATTGTGCTTGCCCCGCCTGTTCGCCCGGTGCTTGGCACTTGAGGGCTTGTCCCGTTTAGAGGTTGTCTCCGTTGCCTGGGACCCCATCGTCGGGAGCCTGTTGAGGGAGTGCTCTGGGCTACAAGGGTGCTCGAGTTGGCAGTCGAGTTGGCAGACTCTAGAGCGGAGGGGAAAACGAGGTTTGGACAGCGGCGCCGAGTCATTTGTAGAGCTCTCTTTGTTGGTCTAGGATGCCGAGGCCAGCTGGAGTTCTTCCCGGTGCAGACCAGTCAGTCCTTTGTCTCACTGCCTCTCTCTGCATTGGTTCCGGAGCCACACGATGGTGCTAGGCGTGGGGCCGCAGCTTGTCCACGCTGCGGTTGTTGTTGTGTTGTGGTGTTTCTGTGTCGGCTCTATCTCGCTCTTCTGGGGAGGCGGAAGCAGGAGCCAGGCTGGCGAGTAAAGGGAGTGGCTGGTGTGTCCTCCTCTTGGCTGCCAGTGGCGGTGGTTTGGTTGTTGTTGTTGTGACGGCGTTTCCTCACGACGTTTCCAAGTATGCCTCATTGACCTAGCTTGCATGGCGGTTATAGCCTGGTTGTGCCTAGTTCCATGGGCGTCGTTGGTCTAGCCTTGTGCGGACCCGTGCTTCTAGTGGTTTCCGCTTCGGTGTTCTCTCGGTTTCGTCGTCCCATTCCTTGGTGCCAGTCTATGGTGGCACTGGCGTGTGTGGCTTCCCGACCTCGCGGTGTGTCCGGGGTCCGGGGTGGTTCTACTTGTGGGCCCTCGACCTTGTGGAGGTTTGTGGTGGCCGTGCTTGTAGTGAGACGTCGTTCTCACCTGGTTGTTGCATGGTCTCGGCGGGTGTGCCGAGGGTTGCTTCCGCTTGGTGCCCAACTCCGTTGGTTTTTGCGGGAGTCGTGTGTGTGTCACGACCTTGGTTGGTGGTCGTGGTGTTGCATTGTTCTATTCTGTTGCTTTGTAGTACCCTGCTGTAGGTGTTCCTCGCTTTACAGCTTTCTGGTGTAGTTTCTTATTTTTGAAGTTCCTACTGCTCTGGCCGGTAAGGGACTGGTAATCCCTATTGGGCCTTGTTCATGAGGCTCACCCCCCCCCCCCACTTCCTTTAGCTAGGGGCTCATCGTCGCGGGAGCTCGATGTCGGACGGGTTGTGGAGGCGGCTGTGGCGCCATGTGTTGTTAGCAGTAGTGAGAGCGAGTGTTGTGAGCTATTGTACCTAAGTGAGTTGAGAATTGTGCTTTGCAAGTTCTTGGGGTATGCCCTTAAGGACTGCACCTTTCTTCTTGTACCTGTGCTTTTACTTGGGACACATTGTACAGTTGTTATATTGTTATAGTTATTTAGATTCAGTACATATCTCACTAGACTATTTCTTCTAACCCTTCCGGGTTCATCGGATCCGTGGGTGGCGGCGCAAACTTCGGGGTCCCTGGCGGGGGTCCGGGAGGTCGGGTCGTTACACTAGCTCTTCCTCCTTGCTTCTGGAAATTCCTCCCACATTTAGCAATGAAGAGAAAGATCTAGGGTTGGCTATGGGAGTCTTATGATGGTTTTATAGTGCCGTGACAGTGTACTTTCTGAGTTTGTAATTTCCTAAGCTTTTGGTAGAAGTCCTACCATGTTCAGAACTTCCATAAGATTTGTTTCCTTCTCAATCCGTCCCTAAGTTTTAGGAAGCAAATATGTATTTCCAAGTTAGACTTGGGTTTAGACATGATTTATGGCTCATACTTTCCATTTTTATCTTAACTAACCCCTTTTTATCATCAGGTATAAAATTAACACGCACTATATAGTTTGGCAATGGCTGGTAACTTCATCATATACGAAGTCTAGTTCGTCATATACGAAGTCATAAATGATTTCATCTTGATCAGTCGAAGCTTAACTTCGTCATATACGAAGTCATGCACGATTTGGTCATGGTCAATCAAAGCTTAACTTCGTCATATACGAAGTCTACTTTATCATATACGAAGTCATACATGATTTGGTCTTGATTAGTCGAAGCTTAATTTTGTCATATACGAAGTATAACTTTGTCATATACGAAGTCCACTTCATCATATATGATTTCGTCACAATTGGTCGAAGTTGGCAGTTGAATAGATATATCGATTGCCTTGCACATCGATTGCTTCGTACATAGATTGCCTTTATAATCCATATTGATTGCTCCTTTAACATCGATTGTCCTTAAACATTGAGTGTTGACCAACGTTGATTGTCCTTGAACATCGATTGCTTACTAGCAGTGTTTGCTCCTTTAACATTGATTGCTTACCAACATCGATTGCTCCTTTAACATCGATTGCTTACCAACATCGATTGTGCTTAACATCGATTGCTTACCAACATCGATTGCTCCTTTAACATCGATTGCTTATCAACATCGATTGTTCTTAAACATCGATTGCTTACCAACATCGATTGCTCCTTTAACATTGATTGCTGACTAATATCGATTGTCCTTAAACATCGATTGCTCTTTTAAACATCAATTGCTGACCAACGTCGATTGTCTTTAAATATCGATTGTCTCTATAAGATCGATTGCCCTTAAGCAAACATCGATTATTGTTATGAACATCGATTGCCGTTAAGAAAACATCGATTGCTGTTATGCACATCAATTGCCCTGAGGCAACATCGATTGCTCTTATATTTCTACCGATTGATATTATAAACCTAGTTAAATATCGATTACTAACTACCCCATATCAATTATTGACTATTTTATCCATTGTCATGTTGATTGGTGTGCCTTTAATCAAACCTCTTTACTAATTAAATTATACATATACATTTTTATTCCTATTTATTTAAGATTTTAAAAATTCGAGTTGTTACAAGTATGCTGCGTCATGGATAGAGTAGGTTTTTTATTTTTTGTTTGTACAAATTGTTATGTAATTTCAGAAATTTTATGAAACTGGGAGATGTTCAACCACGTATATTTCAAGTTCTATGAAATATGTTAGTGGATATGGTACGGCGGCATTTTGATCCGTACATTATGGTTTGACTTTTTGTGTCGTGCCATAAGTTCCAACTCAGTATGTATGTTGGTATGTTTGTTTGGGATTCACATTACTCTTATGCAGTAAGAGCATGTTAGGTATTAGAATAGATCAAAGATAGAGTAAGGATATCTTCAAAATTATTCTCGATCTATCCAAATACCAAATATGTCCTAAAAGTCTTGAAAAAAAAGATAATAGCACGAGACTTTTGTTCTTTGGCCGACTAATGAGTGTGGAAGAGGAGAAATACGGCGTTTGGATTCACAAAAAGAGAGCGACAAAGGGGACTGATGTGCTCTAAATGTGTTAGAGATGAGTGATGCATTATCAGCTATGTTTTCAATTTCTTGGTTAATTAGCAATCAACTTCATTTTATTGTTTCTTTGCAATTATCCTTGACGGCAATCTGGATCCTCATATCAATTTATTCATATTTTTGTCTGTTTGTTGTCTAGTATTCTTTGGTTCCTAATGAATGAAGTAGACTTGTTTTAAGTGTCAAAAAAGGGAAAAAAAAACAAAGCAATGAAGAGGTAAAACTCCTGTCTCCGTCATTATTTTGGGTCTCTTTGTCAGCGACAAATTGCCTAGGTTTTTGTGGTATGTCATATGCATACGCCCATGATAGTTCCTTAACCTTCTTTAATTGGCCTTTGTGTGTCTTAACTTTTAATGGTCGGTTATAATATACCAGGGCCAGGGCCGATTGAGTCCTCTTCTGGTACAAATGATAGCTGAAAGAAGTCTTAAAACAACCGAGTAAGCTCGAAGCTAAACTCTTCTGTCTGATAAAACTGTTGTTAAAAAAAAATCTAAACTGTAGAAACTTAAATCATTCCCTATCTAAATTAACCTTAACCAAACACAAGAGATGTGGGGGTCTCTTTTGGCATCAAAAGCCGCACCTCACAACCCTTGTACCAGCAAGTGGGAATTGGTTACCCTCTTTCTTAAAATGATCAGGAGAGCATTTGGCCACACTAAATGCATGAGACCCATCAAAAATAACCTTCAAAGGTGAATAAAGAGTTTCACATTTTTCTTGCTCTTTTAAGTAGGAACTCATGAGTCCGTCCATGTGAGGATCGGATCAAGTATCGGGCTAATTGATAAGCCATATATAATGCTCATAGTTGAGACATGTGTCATGGGCATGAACGTGAAAGAAACAGCCGGCCGGACGAGCAGTGCCATTGATTGGGAGTTTTACCGTTAAAACCGATCCACAGTCCCATTTGATTGGGAGAGCCTGTGGTCCCTTTCAGGGAGGGGGTACCGCGCCGGTGGTAGCGAGCGAGTGCCTGTGCAAATTCCTTTTTTAAGGGACCATCGATCACATTACAGCCTTGGTATTGTCAGATCAATAGTTATCAACTTTACTCCAGCGATGCTTCATACCTGATCTTTACCGTTCACAATGGGCTTTCACCTACCTCCCATCTAATCATGTGTACTGAGCACATCATCTTTCTAGAGAAAGGGGCTCCCATATGCTACAAAAACAATTGAACCCAATCAGACGTTCTTATGCAGCCATGTTACTAATTAACCTGAAGCAAATGTGTGGGTACAACTGGCTTTAATTTGTGCTGAATCTGTGGCTATTTTAACACTGCTTAATTTTAATTTCATAAATATTCATCTAAAATATGAAATAAAGAAAAATACCTAGCGGCACTAGCATTTCTGTAAAGGGCTATCTGCACTTAAGAATGCAAATGAATCAATACACTTGAGATGAGCACGTCTAGATTTTCGACTCCATAAAAATTCAATTTGACTTATTTATTAAATTAAATAAACAAGTTTGAAGAAAAAAATGTTAGGTTCATAAATGAACCCAGCTTGAACAAAGATGTGTTTGAACAACTTGTTAATATATTCAATAATGTACTCATTAAAATACTTAATAATATATTTGTTTGACCACTTGGATGGTGTAGACAAGCGAATTGACACCATCGCAAGTAATTTTAAATTACGTCATGACGCCACAAAATGGCCATCTTTTTGTCTTGCAAGAGTTTTTCCCATTATTTAGGAATTTTTTCAAATTTTTCGGTGCTTCCCCATCATTTTCAAGGCTTATGGAGAAAAATTGTAAATGGCGACGGGGTATGTCGTCACCTTTATGAGAGAGAAGTGAAACGCGTCAGGTATGACAGTTGCGATTCTGTGGCAATCGACTGGCTACAACGATTTGTCTTTAACGCGTCCGGGTATCCCGTCGCGATTCAATATCGATTGCCGCGCCATTCTTAAACGCGTCTGTAGTATATGTCGCGATTCAAAGCTTCCATATTTTCCCAATATTTCCTTATTTCATTTACGGAAATGTCTACTACCATCTTATGAAATGCGACGGCTTTGGCCGTCGCGATTCTGATTTCCATATTCAGCTTTTGGCAAGTTTCCATAAACGAAATGGGGAAATTCATAAACGCGACCATGTCTCCCATCGCGATTAAGAGTCGCACACCGGTCGTAAAATGGAAATGCATAAACGCGACCATGTCCCTTGTCGCGATTTCACCATAAACGCAACCATGTCTCACGTCGCGATTTGCAAATGTTGTCAACCTCGAACTTTGAGCCTTCACTTATAAATACAACCCATGGCCAATGTCCTAAGGTTAAGAATTTCGATTCCACAGAGTTGCAAGAGACCACTTCGAGGCGAAGCCTTGCCGGATTGCCGTCTCAAGAGCGTCAACGTCGTCTTCTCCAATTCGGTAGCTGATCCAGCAACAACTTCTGCACTTTCTCTTCCTTCCAGTAGCCTCTGCTCCACTCAACCTATTGGGGAAGCACCCCATCTTCTTATTTACACTCTTTTAATTCATCTCTTTAATCAACACACATACATACATGCATGCACACACACACACACCTATTTCCCAGGGGTTTAAAAACCATCACTAGGTGTGTCTATCACCATGCTCTTGATGTCATTTAATTTCTTTTGGAATTGATGCTACACCATTTGGCTAATCCTCTATTCTTTTGTGTATTTTTGCAAAGGTAATCATTTGAAAGTGTCTTCTACCACGGCCGACTGTGCTCGTAGAAGAAGAAGTGAACCACGTCTTCCCGCGCAATCTCCGCGCTAAAGGTATTATTCGTGATCACTCTTTTCCTTTGCACTTGCTGCACTCTCCATCGGTACCCACGAGTACCTGGCGATCACGATCTACACACAAGGAGTTGTGCTCTACCATTTTATTTTCCTTTATTTCCTCATTATTTTCTTTATGGACGCTCATAGTTCTTTGAAAGAACGAAAAACATAATCTACAAATGGCAGCAAAGATAACTTAGAGGGGGGTGAATAGGTAATCTCAAAATTGAAACAAAAATCACCACTTGAAAATATTTTGTTAGTATAAATAAACGTATGTAATGGAAATTAAAGGTGCAGAAACAAACACACAAGACACAGAGATTTATCTTGATTCAGCCATTCTAAATGGAAGTCTTACGTCCAGTCTCCAAGCAAATTCTTGAGATTTCACTGACCAATGGTATAGTCTCCCCTAAGGACATACAACACCAAGTCTCTTCTGGTCTTCTTCTCTTTCCGGGCAAGAAGGCAGCCCACTGTTTCACCTCAACCAGGTGCTTCTTTTTCCAGCTCAGAAGCAACTCACTAGTACAAACCTCCAACTGGTCAAACGACCATACACAAGTTAGTCTTCTTCTCTTTATGGGTAAGAAGGCAATCCACTTTTCTTACAGGTCAAGAAACCAATCTCCTAGTACAAACCCCAGTGCGGTTCTTCCCTTAACACAAGTGGAACGTTTGCACAATAAGCCTTCTCTTCCAGTAGAAAAGAAACACTTCTGAACACAGAAATTTGGACCTGAAGCCCCTAGATCAAGCTTAAGATAAATAATGAAATGTTTGGTCCGAGACTAAGCCTAAGAAGGAAAGAATTTACAAGAATAACTCTCTTAGGCAAACCCCCAAACTATCACACACAAAATACACAAGAATTACATGTAGAGAGAGAATGGAGAGAAAGAGAAAGGCTTGAAAGCTTTTGAAGATTTTTGCTTGAGGCTTCTTCTTTCTTTGAATGGGTCGAGCTCTTTCTCTCTTACTTTGAGTATGTGTGGAGTTGGATGCTAACTGGATGTACACTCCTTAAATAATCTTCAGGTTTGCTCTAGGTTCTTCAGCTTTTGCTTTATCCTTTATGGAGTAGTGAAGAGGGTTGTTGACAGATAGCCCTTGGAGTTCTTGGCTCTCTTCTTCTTTTGCTCTCATTCTCTTGAGTCTAACGACTTCTTTCTTGTGCCTGTGGCTACTTGGAATAGAGGAAGATGTTTCAGTTAGTGCGCACTTCCAAGGATGCCAATAGTTGGTAAAGGTGTTGACTATGAGTGGAATAGGCCTACAGACAATTAATGCAAATAGGAATATGTTAGACTAGAGATGTTTTTTGTCAAATGGCGCATACCTCTTTTTGCCTTCTATCCATATTACCTGTTGACAGCCTGCTGCAAGAGGCTTTTATCTCTTTTTACCTTCTGTCCATATTTCCTGTTGACAGCCAACTGCTAGAGCTTTTTATCTATCAGAGAAATAATAAGATAAGAGTTAGAAATAGTAGATAGATGTTTTTCTTTCTTTGCAGGAATGAGAAATCCTATGAGATAGCCAAAAAATAACTTCTGTCAGAGAAATAATAAGTTAAGCATATGAAGTGCATTGGAAATTTCATTTGGCGCCACAAACATTTTGAACTATTTGAAAGCCAATCGGTTATGATATAAAATTTAAGTGAACACCAATTGATAGGATATTTCATCAACCGAAAGGATCATAACAGTAATCGATATGAGACTATGTTTATAACACCAATCATTATAAATATAGAAGCAATCGATGTTTGCTTAAAGGCAATCGATATAATGAAGACAATCGATATGGAACTTAAAGACAATCAATATGCATAACAACAATCGATGTGTTCAAAGGCAGTCGATTTTTTAAACATAACAACAATCGATGTTTAAGTTAAACAGCAATTGATGTGAATGAAGGCAATCGATGTAGAGCTTCGACTGGTCAAGAAACAATGTTGTCGGTCAAAGTGGAACTTCAGATATGACGAAGTGAACATCGGATATGACGAAGTGAACTTCGGATATAACGAAGTTAGCTATGTATATAACGAAGTGAAGCTTCGTATAGAACAGAAAATAATGTTGTCGGTTGAAGTTAAACAACGCAGTAGGTTGAAGTGAACTTCATATATGACTTAGGATATGACAAAGTTAGCTTTGTATATGATAAAGTTAGACTTCAGATATGATGAAGTTAGCTACGACTGATCACAATAAAAGCATGCATGACGAAGTGAAAGCTTTGGATATGACGAAGCTAGCTTCATATATGATGAAGTAAGCTTTGACTGATTACGATAAAAATATGCATGACGAAGTTGAGGCTTCGAATATGAGGAAGTTACAGGCGATGGAAAATACAGTAATCATGTTAGAAAATGATATTAAATATATTAATGACATTTATATTAAGCATGAGTTTTGTTATTAACAAAATAAAAGAATAAAATATAAGAGTGGTTCAACAAAGATGCTCGCTAAACTACTCGTTATGATACCAGTTAATATATTTGAATTCATTATAATAAATATGACGACATAAATATATTTTATTGATTTTTATAGAGCTATTATTAAAGTATAAAATATATATGAGGACTTACATGTAAAAGACTAAATGTTAGGGCTAATATACACAAACCATACAAATAGTGGTATATACATAAAATTTTATTTTAATCAAATGATCAAATTAGGGGTATATACATAAAATCTAGTTTTCCAAGATCCCCCGACCCCATACAAGTCATCTTATTCCTAGAAAAAACTTTGTACAAGGGTCACAGTTGGCCAAACCGCACTGTGCCATGGCTCATCCGGGCTCATCCGAGCCATGGCACGGTCGGGTCACCCCATTAGGGTGACCCGGGCGGGCCGCAGCGGCACGCCGCAGTATGCCACGAACCGGTACGGTTCGGTCTGCTGTAGGCCTATTTTTTTTTTTTAATTCTCCTCTCACATCTAGTGCATTTAAGAGGTCTAAATGGTGTCTATTGAGAATAAATTTCAAACATGAGCTAATTAAGAGATGATACAAATTATAGTAATTTTTTTTAAATTTTTAATAATTTTTTTGTCAAGTAAAAATTATCTCAAAAATCATTAGATCAACTTAATCTCAATATCTAAGAGATCTAAATGGTGTCTAATTGAGATTAAATTTCAAACACAAGTTAATTAAGAGATGATACAAATTATAGTAATTTTAGTTTAATTTTTAAAATTAATTTTTAGTCAAGTAAAAATTATCTCAAATCATTAGGTCGACTTCATCTCAACATCTATGCATCAATAATTTCTGATATTTATATTTTTAGAATCATTTTATTTTTCTAGTAATTATGATGACTTTATATTTGACTTTATTTTCGAAACTGAATGTCGTCCCGTCGAAGTGTGCACAATCAAATATAGTACTAAAAAATATATTATTAATATAAAAGTATTGTAAAATTAAAGATAATTATATTTTATATAAGTGGTCATATATTACGTATAATTTACTATCTCTTTTAAATTTTTAGTGTCATATTAATATTTTATTATAAAATTTAAGACGTTACAGTTTTGTTTATGAGATCAGATCGATGGTGCTTTCTATTCATGTGGTTAGATAAGCATGTTAAGAACAACTTTTATGAAGAGTCCAAAGACTAGATCACCCTCTTCAGGCTGTAGAGAGGCTGCACTCACTACTGGTCTGGAATATAATATGAGAGAGCAGGTCGAGAATAATCTACTGTATCTTTAAGTATATGCATTTATTTGATGTGATTTCAGTTAGAGCTCGTAGAGAAAGTTGTGAGGAACAACTTTCATGATGAAGCCTCGAATGTGCAGATTATGATATGAGACAAAATGTAAAGAATAAGCTGTTATAACTTTAGATACAGACCACCAATCGAGGTGATTCCACTTTCGCAGACGAAGCTTAAGAAGAGTAGAACAACTTTGATGAAAATCCCGTGAGCAAATCAACCCCTTTTCAGGCTGTAGAAGGCGTGATATCTTTGATAGTTCTGGAGGATATGAGAGAGAAAGGGGAGAGAGAAAAGGTGCAGTGTTGAGAATGACTTCTCCTCTGGTTTTGGGGTGATTGAGCTTGGTCAGAGTCTCCAGGGGTCTCTTCACGTGGTGGTAGCTTTCTCCTATCCTATAGAGTGCTAAGATGTGTTTAAGAGAGAGAGAAAGAGAGTCCAATCTCGAGTTAGAGAGAGAGTCTATACATAAGTTAGTCTTCTCCTATCAAATAAGTCTATTTCCCACCGTATCTCAAAGATACGGTACGATATGGTACCGTACCACGGAGAATGCGGCACGGTCGATTCGGATGGTATGACGAACCATGGTAGGGGTGCAACCAAGGACTATCGCAGTCGGTCACCAGAGTCTCTGCGACTATCGCGGAGCCCTCGCCAATGCTGAACGAAGCTCCCGACAGTAATGGCGGCAACAACGACTACAGTGCAGGAGTTGCAACACCATGCTCTGGCGGTGTGGATGCTCGTGTGGCAGTTCTAGTGGTGTCGGGTGTTATCCGCAGTGGCATTCTCTAGCCACCCCACCTTTGCACATGTCGGCCAACCTGCCCACCTCCTGCACTGACCGTTCAACTCCAGGGTGTGTATACATTAGTCCCATAACGAAGATAAAAAAACTACTTGGTGGACTGAGCTACTACAAAATGAACTCTATAGCCCGTTAACAATGCATACCTTTCTCGAACTTTTGGCTCTCTAGCTTGAGTTCAAGTCTAAACTTGTTTGAGTAAAATTTTTCGAACTTAAACTTTAAGTGAAGCTCATTTATGTAATCAAGTAGCTTGATGAGTCAAACTCAAACATCATAAATAGTTAACAAGTTGAGTTTGAACAAGGGTGGCAAATACTCGACAAGTATTGAGCCGAATTTGAGCTTCCCAAAAAAGGAATGAGCGAGTTTGAGCAAAGTACTATCGGCGACTAGGCTTGGACCGTTTGCAACCTTATCAGGATTGGTGTATGTGAGCTGAAGTGAGGCAGTCTTAGGAGCCCAACAAAAATCATCAATAAGAAAAATATTTATTGCGAAGTGGTCTTGTAATAGAGCTAACATGAATTATTTTTTAAATAATTCTATTGGTCGACATTATCTGAGAAATACTTACTTTTAATATTTCTCTGCTGATAAGATTGTTTTTCAAAACAATAAATTCCGTATCAACAAATGTGGGGGAGAAGCCACTAAAAAAGCCTTTGGTCCCAAAAAAAGACCAATTGGGGCTGTTGCACGGGATTTACCCCTTCGTAAGGGGGTTAAATCTGGGGTTAGTTGCTAATTAGATTGGGACAGATGGTAATAGTTAACTTGGGGTAAATCACTTAACCCAGGCTTATTCAGGAGTATCTATGCCCATGTAATAGGAGGTGAGGTAGGAAACCTACTATGGGGTAGAATTTTTTTTAAAAATCTTTTTACACGTTTCACTGTCTTTTGTACACATTCTAATATCTATCTTGTGAAATGTGCAAATTTGTTTTGTTTTTTTTTTTATAAAAATAACTAGATATTAGGAAGAAGAGTTATCTATTCAATCTTTTTTGAATCTTCAAGGCAAGATGAGTTAACGTTTGAGCCAACTTATCAAATTAACTTACTAATAAGTTGAAACTAAAATGATCCTAGAAGACCCATGAAGGCGGTTGAAGGGATGCACCCCCACCGTCTCTTATTTGAAGGGAGGGGATGGGGAGGGCGGCAAGACAAATGATAGTCCTCTCTGATCAGCTTCTTCCAGACAAAAGCATGTGCCCCCACTTGCAAACTGTGGATTCCCCCACACCACACCCCCATCCCTGGGCATATGTCAACCACCGCACTCAGGGCCCTCTCCCCCCTGTCGCCACCACTCCCACCCCTTAAATAATTGCCTCAAGAAAACAATACATATGACAATGTGAGGTAAGAAAGAATCCAGATGAATTGGGTGGGAGGGTGTGGGGGAAGCGACAAGGAAAGGAGGGATGGCAATTGTTGGGTGCTTGAAGGAAGACCCACATCTCCCCAGTATTAGGAGGTGAGACCCCTACTCCCCCCTCTCCCCCCCTCGATCTCATCCCGTTTCCTCATCCAGACAGTAAAAGCCCGTCTGCTATCTGCTGGCTTTTGCCGAAAAATCTGCAGCTGGTGGGCTTTCTGGTGTGGATTCTCGGCCCCAGGTAAGGGCTACGGCACGAAAATTCCCAGCTTTGATGCCAAAGATCTCACCATTGCTGTGCCAGTGTCTTCTTCTTTATCCCTTTCTCTTTTCTTTCCTGCTTTCTACTTCGGTCTTTTATCCTTGGTCGCGGTTTGGCTGATGAGATCTGGGATTTTGTTGGGAATGTCAAAGAGGGATTGTTTATATGGATAATTTGTGATGTGCTGCTGCAGTTTTTGTGTACTCAGCATGTGAACTTCAAGTTTTCTCTTCGTTTCTTTCGTCTTCTTCTATTAGCTGGATGCTTCTCTTCTTCTTAGCGAGTTCGTATGATTTGCCTCTATCTCGGAATTTTCTTATTTTCTTTCCTTTTGGGGCATGTTTTCAGTTGCATAGGGCTTATTAGAGCTTGCTGAGAAGGGACAGGAGAGCTGGTGCTGCTCTTGTACTTGGCCTTCTTCAGCAGCCGTTGGAGGGGCCCGTTTTGTAGCCTTGCAAGATGTTCTGGACTGGTTTCTCTTAAGCAAGCTTAAAGACTTTGGGAGGCATCGGAGGTTTCTGAGCAAAACAGAGAAAGTTGTTGGTGTTTTAGAAGGGTCGAGTGCATCATCATGATCCTTAGAATGGAGGCTCCGTTGCTGCTATATCTGGCTTTTCTACCTCTTTTTATCAGTATTGGAAATGCTGAAGTTAAGCCCATTCTTGTAAATTGCGGTTCAAACTTTACCATTGATGTTGATGGGAGGACATGGGTAGGGGATTTGGTAGCCGGTAATAATGTAACACTCAGCATTCCTGGGATTAATACATCTGTTGCCACCGTCGACAAAGACCTCCTGGGATCCTTGTATTGCACTGCACGGGTCTTCAACACAACGTCAAACTATACATTCAACGTACCTCCTGGCAGTTACTTTGTGAGGTTGCACTTCTACCCATTCCAGTTTGAGGGTCTCAGCACAAATAACTCTGAATTTGATGTGATTGCAAACAGTCTGAAGCTTCTCACAAAGTATAATGTCACTGATGAGATTGCAAGGAAGAATGCTTACTTGTGGAGTTTGAAAAGCAACTCGTCACTTGCATCCATGGTAAAGGAGTATTTCCTCGATATAAGCTCAGATATGCTATGGATTCAGTTTATCCCTGCCTCTGGGTCTTTTGCCTATGTTAATGCCATCGAGGTCCTGCCTGTCCTTGATAACTTATTCTTTGATTTGGCCACAAAGGTGGGTGGTGCAAGCACCTCCTTCAACTTGCTTGATCGTGGAATGGAGACTATGTACCGGGTGAATATGGGAGACCGTGAGATAAAGTCCAATGAGGACCAAGATCTGTGGAGAACTTGGGAATCAGACATCAAGTATATGTTTTCCTCACTGGCTGCAGATACAATATCTAACACTTCAAATATCAGCTATGCAAATAGTAGTCATTCTTCTGCTGCGCCTCTCTTGGTTTATGAAGATGCTAGAATAATGAGCAATAATGAAGTTGTGGAGAAGAAGTTCAATGTGACATGGAAATTTAATGTAGATCCCAACTTTGACTACTTGCTTCGGTTGCATTTCTGTGAGCTGTACTTTTCCACGCCAAATCAAAGAGTTTTCAGAATATATATAAATTTTAGAACTGCAGCTGATAACTATGATATTTTTGCTAAAGCTCAGGGAAAGGACAGAGCTTACCATGAAGATTTTGTTGACACATTCTCAGAACAGATGGACACTCTTTGGCTTCAACTCGGTCAAGATACAACAACCAGTGCATCAGATACTGATGCACTCTTGAATGGCTTGGAGATTTTCAAGCTCAGCAAGTATGGGAATCTGGCACATGTTTCGGAGAAGATCAATACAGGTGGTGGAGGGTTTCCAAGTGGGGGTTCAAAAGGCAAGAGCCTCTGGGTAGATATCAGTGCAGGTACTGCTTCTGCAGTTGTTATTTTGACTGTGTTTGTTTTGATTTTCTTCTTCTGCATCCATAAGAAGAAAATGGATCCTGTTAAAGGCAATCCTCCTGTTTGGCGCCCCCTTGTCCTCGATGGAATTCTGGGAAGTACCATGAATGCCCATGCAACTAAATCACCAAAGGCCAATGGTTCAGTGGCTACAAATAGGACTGGAAGGAGATTCACAATAATGGAGATTAGGGCTGCTACAAAAAGTTTTGATGACTCATTAGTTATTGGGACTGGAGGTTTTGGTAAGGTTTACAAGGGGGAGCTTGAGGATGGCAACTTGGTGGCCATCAAGCGAGGTCACCCTCAGTCTGAGCAGGGCCTCGCAGAATTTGAAACAGAGATTGAGATGCTCTCCAAGCTCAGGCATCGACATCTTGTCTCAATGATTGGATATTGTGAGGAGCAGAATGAGATGATCTTGGTTTATGAATACATGGCAAATGGGACCCTGAGAAGCCACCTCTATGGAAGTGACCTCCCACCTCTCTCATGGAAACAGCGGTTGGATATATGCATTGGTGCCGCACGTGGACTTCACTATCTACATACTGGTGCAGACAGGGGTATTATTCACCGGGATGTGAAGACTACTAATATTTTGTTGGATGAGAACTTTGTTGCCAAAATGGCTGATTTTGGGCTGTCTAAGGCAGGACCGACCTTGGATCGTACACATGTTAGTACTGCTGTTAAAGGAAGTTTCGGGTATCTTGACCCTGAATACTTTCGACGACAACAGTTGACTCAGAAATCAGATGTCTACTCTTTTGGGGTGGTTCTGTTTGAAGTTGTCTGTTCACGGCCTGTAATAAATCCCACCTTGCCAAAGGATCAGATAAATCTTGCAGAGTGGGCAGTCCGATGGGAGAGACAAGGATCACTTGAGACCATTGCAGATCCACATCTTAAAGGAGATTGCTCCCTGGAATCCCTAAAGAAGTTTGGGGAGATTGCACTCAAATGTCTTGCAGATGAAGGGAAGAACCGTCCTACAATGGGTGATGTCTTATGGCACTTGGAGTATGTACTGCAGTTACATGAAACATATACAAGATTATGGACGTGGATTCAGTCTCGAGTAGTGAGGTGAGATTTGCTAGTATGTCACTTAATCTTCCGCCAACCGAAGAGGAGTCAGGTATGGAAGTGTATTCTGTGGAGACAAAATCTGGGGGGGAGAGCTTCAAAGCTATCAGTGGGGATGGAGCAGATGGTGAATCATCAGTGAGTTAGCCTTCCTGGATTGGAATTCCACAACTGTCATCAAGAACCTTCTCCTATACCACCGCCATTCAGGTGCAACTAATTTGTTAGATAAGAATCTCGAAGTGTATCACGTCTTGGCCATTGAATAATGTAAATTCTTTGATCATTTACTACCTGTAGTCTCCTGTGACACTGATGACTTGATCAAATGGGTCCAAAATTTTGAAGCCATTTGTTTCTTCTTTACTCCTGTTATAAATTAAAAATTCATTGGTGTAGAAATGTTCCTGCTCAGGGGGTGTAACTTGTAATATAATGGGTTTGATTGACATCTTGAACTGCAGAAGCATCTATATGATGCTTCCACTTTAAATGGAATTATTATTGGGTCATCACCCTTTGTTGATCGAATGTGTTCAGCTGTTGGCTTTTGTCAATGATTCTTGCAGTTATGTTTATCTTGTAGTGTTCAACTAGCTAGCCACTGATGTATACTGCCATTATTCAATTGAGAAACAAAACTGGTGCCATTTCTCATCGTATTAGAAGTCAGAGACCACTGGTTCACTCTTTTTATAGTCACTTTCTTCATTAAGATGTGTCACATGCCTGTTGACGACTTGCAGTTGTGTGAATATAAAATCTCTTTTTTACAATATTATCTATAGGCTTTTGGTTCGAACTCTCTTGAAGTTTCAGTTTATTCATTCTTATTTTCTGCATTTTGCTGTCCTCCGTTTTGCTACTCTTTTAAGACTTTATTCTGTGTACAATCTGCTTCAGATACGCCTTGACCATAGTAATGCAGGATTGCTGTCTATGGGTGTTCAC
The DNA here is from genome assembly GCA_014218235.1 of Colocasia esculenta. Taxonomy (NCBI): domain Eukaryota; kingdom Viridiplantae; phylum Streptophyta; class Magnoliopsida; order Alismatales; family Araceae; genus Colocasia; species Colocasia esculenta. The sequence goes on along the minus strand of CM024757.1, from coordinate 114,221,603 downwards.
TAACATTTGGTTCCCACATCATATACAATGTAGATGAAGCTGATGGCGGTATGACAGGCTACACCCATCTGTCTCTGGTTTTGTCCTCCAGAAATGGCATTATTCATTTACACCTTATCACTACCTAGATCAAGAAAATTATCCTAATTTCATGACCTTTTCTTCTATATATATGCTGAACTAATACTTTACTCCAAGAACAGGTATGGAGGGTGGTGGTACAAAAGAAACCATGAAACTCAACGAGCAGAAAAACATCACCACTATCTTACCATGCTTTCTGGAATATTACTTTGGGCAGGAACTTCAGTACCAGCATTGAGTTGTCTGCTGAAAGACTTGGTTAGTGGCAATCCTGATGTTGTAGGTGTGTGTTGCGCCGGATTTTGATCTGCCACAAGGAAGAAACGAAAAAAAGCAGATAAACAAACATAGAATCGAAGGAAAAAGGAAAAAGGGGGGATTTTACTGGGCTGTTATCCCCTCCTCAGCCGCTGCTTGCAGAAGACAGGGAGAGAAAGGGCGGGGGGCCCTACTGAGAGTCCCCCCTGCCCGCAGCCGCCGCCTGGGCCCGGCGCCGTCGCCGCTGTCCCTTCCCTTCGCCGTCGCCGCTGTCCCTTCCCTTCGCCGCCGCCGCCGCGGCTGCCAGCGCCCAGCACCACCGCCACCGCCTCCTCCCCTGGCCGCCGCGGGCCTCCCTGTTGCTCGCCCGCGCTGCTGCCGCTCGGGGCCTCCCTTGTGCTGCTGTCGCTGCTGCTGCGCCGGCCTCCCCCACCGCTGCTGCTGCTGCTCGGCAGGAAGGAAGAGAGGGGGAGGGAGATCGCGTAGAGCCGCCCTCTCCTCCCTGCTCTGGTTCGCACAGAGCAATCCGGGAAGGAGTCCAGCCAAAAGAGGGAAGGGGAAAATATGAAAAAGGAAGAAAATACAAGGGTTTATTTGCAATTAGGTGGGTGAAAAATTGTGTAAAACCCCCTAATTTAATGTGCAGAGCTCCGGGGAGAGCGCAAAAACTTTCGGCCGGGCGTCTTTTGCCCAACCACTATAAAAGGAGGGGGGCGCCCAGGCTAAAGGGGGAGAAAAAAGAAAACCGAGCAAGGCTTCGGGCAAAGACTGCAAGGCGGTCAAGAGAAAAGGGTCTGCAAGGCAGCCCTAAAAAAATCATCGTGCAAGGCACGATTAGAATATTTCCAAAAAGGTTTATTGGGCTTTCCTTGTTGGGTCAATTTCCTTATTGGGCCTAATACTCCTTATTGGGCCAGATTTGTACTGTCACACAATTAATTGACATATTATGTGCTTATTGGGCCAACAATTGACGGATAGACTTGTGTGATTTATTGGGCCCATTTGGGCTATCTTTAATTCTCCAATGACACGTTATATGAATTATTTCATGTAATCTTACATTTATTTAAAACGTAGCACTACGTAATTTCTTAATCAAAATCAACCAAGTTTTCGACCAACGTTAACGAAATATTTTCCAAATATTATTATTTAATTTTCAATAACATAAAATCAACAAACAAATTATGTTTCACATCAATTTTAATCCACCTTAAGTTAAACACCTTTTAAATCAAATAAATAAATAAAAATGTTAATTTAATTCACATAATCATAATGTAAATAAATAAATAACAAAAATGCTTAAATAAATGAAATTAATAATCCTAAAATACCAAAAAAATGAGAAAATGCATTTACAAATCAATAAAAATGAAATAAATACCAAAAAAATAGATTGCATGTCTGCAACTGTGTTTTCCTTCACGCACAATTCATTTCATGCAAATGTGAGTTATGTTCTTTTTCTAAGGGTTTGTCTGATGGTTAATCAAGGGTATTCAGTCCTTTGCGCTGATATAATTAACACTAACCACGGTTAGTGAGGGAGGTCAAATGAACTAAATAAGACCATGTCCTTGTAAATAAATGAAAACCCAAATAAATCAAATCCAAAGATGAAATTTAAAACTTTTTTAAAATGTTAAAAAAAAATATTCTCACAAAGATGGCGACTCCACTGGGGACCTCTCTTCCCTTCATCTCTCCATCAGACAATACCCTAACAATAAGATGTACTCACATCATACTTTTTTGTGCAGGTCTTGCAATGGCGGCCCTTACTCATACTCCGGGCGTGGTCTTCGGCCCACTTGTGGTCCAGGACCACATAAGAAATGGCTACCTCACAACACCAACCAGATTTGGAGCCTTTCCCCCTGTGGTGGAGTCTCCATACTTCTTGGGTGTGATACCAGTCGTGCTACCTGTTGCTAAGGCCGATGAAACAAGCAAGACAAAGGAAGAGCCTCAAGCTCAGGAGGCTAATTTGGTGCAGATGTTCACTACCTATGCCATCAACTTCACCAACACTCCAACGACGAAAAAGCATAGAAAGCACAAGTATGGCAAGAAGCCCACGACTCGTGGCATTTCAAGCTCTGGAAAGACTGTCCGTATTGGCGAGCTCCGGATCCGCCTGGACGGTAGTGAAACCATGGTGATACCGGAACGACAGGTGGCTACCAGTCTGGTAAGGAACAAATTCGGCATACTGCCTAAAGTGCATCAGGAAAAGCCACGCTTTAAAGTGAAAGAGAAGAAAAAACAATGGGTGAAAGCTGAAACCCAGAACCCTAAACCTGACAAATTGGCTTCAAGAAATACAAAGCCAATGCTGGAATGATGAGATATATAGCCCGCCTCGTGTTAAGCAGGTGTTCGTTACCGAAGAAAAAGCTCAAGAACTCTGAAGGACAAGGGCCCTAGAGTCTCTAATAGGGCGAAAGAATGTAAGAATGGTCATGGAGCAGGACCCAACAAACTGGCAAACCTTCGGGAGAAGAAAAGTCCAAGAAAGACAAAGGGAGTCTTCCCAAGAGTCTCAAACTAAAGAATGCACCCCTTCTTTACCGGTTGATCTGCAAAGAGGATCTAAAAGGAAAGGGGTATATCAAGGAAGAAGACAAGCAAGCCCGGAGACAGGGCAAAATTTCAAGTCAGAAGAACACAAGAGGGATGATGATGTCCCTAGAAAATCAGTCTTTCAACGCCTGGGTGCCACTGTACGCCCTAAGCAGAAGAAAAGAAGAACAGTGCAAATCATTGAAGAAGGCATGCGTATATACACATGCTATGCCTCTAACATTAATCTGTCTGCCATAGCTGACCAGTCAGAAACCTCAAATATGGAGCAACATCCCACAATATCTAATCGCAGAAGGGAGCAAGCTCGAGCCTGGCTTGACCGGGTAAATGTGGAAGTGGACTTACCACACCAAAATGAAGGAGGCATGGGGGTTGTCGACATTGCCACCACATCAAATCACCCTCTGGATCAGGGTCGACCTGCTAAAAACCCTAATATCAGGGTACCCTCATTGCCAAATCTAGAAATGGTAATGCAAGAAAATCGAAAGCTAAAGGCTATGTTGGAAAGCCTTATGCAACAATTGGAAATGGCAGCGCCACTGCCACCACTACAGCCTCCGCAACAGGCACAACAGATATTGCAACCTCAGCAACTTCAACAAGCAAGCCAGCCAGCATTGCCCACAACGGCACCAACCCTGGGAAATTTGCCGCCAAATATTCCATGCACAGACCTCTGGCCGAACAACCAATTGAAAATCCAAATTCATGCCATGAAGAAACTCAAGAGGTGCATTTTGCAGAACAAAGGCATGATGCGCCGCAATTGAATACTACATTTGAAAGAACAAGGGTCTCTCAGAGGACCATGATTGAACAAATGATTGAAGCAAAAAAAGCTGAGCAGAATGAGGGGCCTGCCACCTATGACCTATATAGGGTACCATACCCTGTACACCATCTCTTCAAAAAGCTCCCAACAGAACACCCAAAGGTTCTTAAATTTTCAAATTTCAATGGGGATGGGTTACCTCATGAACATATAGCTCATTACATGAGCAGCATGGTAGAACTGGCAACTGAAGAGTCATACCTTTTAAGGTACTTTTCAAACTCACTTACTAGGCCAGCTTTTCAATGGTATGCTCGGTTGAAGCCCGACTCAATAGTTGGTTGGGAAGATATGCAAAGAAAATTCTATGAACGCTTCAAAGTGACAGAAAGAAGAGTCACTTTAGCAGAACTTATATCCTTAAAGCAAAACAAAAATGAGTCTGCTCTGGATTTCATCAAAAGATGGCGTGACATGAGCATGAAATGTGAGCAACCACCAGCACGTGAAGATGCGGTGAAATTATGTCAAAGAAGTCTGAAGCCAGAAATCAAGGAAAAACTCGTAGGGGTCAATATTCTGACATTTGAACATCTCAACAACACAGTGGCAGAGATAGAAATCTTCTTTGCCGAAAACCCCACTGCTTTATATGGAAGGGGTAAATCTCCTAAAGACGAAAACACCAGGTCACGAGAAGTAAATACCGTGGACTTTTCGACAGCCCTGGGGAAAACTGGGGGCAAGGGAGATACCCCTGCCTCTTCAAATTCAAAGAAAGAAGAAAGGAGATCTGCCCCCACCCTAAGTGAGCGGCTCAACACTCCTTATTCATTTACCAGGGAGCATACAAGAGAATTGTTGGACATATGTCTCCAAGAGAATCTCATGACACTCCCAGAGCCCAAGCGTCCAGAAGAAGCAACAATGGTGGACAAGCCCAATTATTGCCTATATCATCGCGTGCTGGGTCACGCTCTAGAAAATTGCTATCTGTTCAAAAATCGGGCAGAAAAGCTAATTCAAGCAGGAATTATTGACATGGCTGAGCACTTGGTAAATCCACCGAAGCCACACCAACAACCAAAACTCACATTCTCTGCTAATGTGATCAATGTTATGACCCAATCTAGGTCCCAATAGGCCAAGCACAAATGGCGCAAGCTGGATGGCTAGATGAGCTGTCCAGAGTTGCTGCATATGACTCCCGAGGGAGATAATGGAATGTGCTATTCAGGCCACATTCCACCATAAGCAAGAAGAAGCAAGTTGGACCCTGGAGAATACAAACAAGAGGTCAGCCCCTAAAAAAAAAAAAAAAAGATTCAACCAGAAAGTCATACCTCAATGGCGTCGCCCCACTCAAGGAAATAGCAAAAGAAGTAATTCTCCAAGAATTGACAGTCTTGAAAATAAATTTCAATCAAATCAAATCAAAAGAAGAATGAGAAGAGGAAGAATCTGCCGTTGAAATAAATAAGTCAATGCCCACAGTGGAAATAAATGAGAAACCATCTCAAACATCAATTAAGGAGGGGGCAAAATGTTTGACACCCCTCGAAGCTAAACAACTTCCTCTAGAAAAAGAACGAGGGCTGGAAATGGGTGACAATGCTACCGTCCTCCCTCCAACACATACATGCAAGGGTTTAGCAAAAGTGATGGCCCCTTAACAAGGCAAACAAAGGCAAAAAAATAATGGGGGCATCTCCAAAAAGAAAAGGAAAAATCACCGTCAACAAAGAAACATCGACATTAAAGTTCAGCATGCAGTTGGAGGATTCTGAGCAAAGGCCATTACAACTACATAGGTCCATTGTCAAGCTTGGAAATAATGTCATCAGCCAAGTGATAAAAGCTGGCATACCACTGTCATTGAATCATATACAAATGACAAACCCTCAGGAGGTCTACACATTGGAGCTTCCAAAATTCTTGTTGGCTTACCAATAGTGTTTCTATAAAGGGTAGCCGGTACCCAAACAATCTCCAAATGATTTTGGCTAAAAGATGTCATTATTAAATTAAATGAAATGGTCAAAGATCTGAAAGACATGCCAGAGCAAATAAAGGCAATATGACAAAAGCAAAATATTCAAGTTCAAAGTCGAACGAAAGCCAAGCTACATCAAGCAATGTGGTACCCCTACCAATGTCAGGGGGCAACCGCCATTCCCCCACAACGACACAAGAGGTCCCGGATGAGATGATGAATGTCAGAAAGTCCTTGACAAAATCAATATTTGCTCAATCCTCTTATGTTGGGGGCACCTATCAAGGGCAAACTTTTAAGTGCGGCCAAATGTGCATCACTAGGGGTATTGCTAGCTTTAAAAATGAAAAAAAGTGAGAAGAAAGAAAAGAAGAAAAAAGGAAAAGAAGAGAAAAAGAAAGAAAAAAAAAGGGGGCAACGCATGGCAGAGGGCTTAACAAGCCCATCCAGCGCCAGAAGATTCCCCTCTGAATACAGAATTGATTGTTGAGGAGGTGCTCCCTGCTCAAGAAACTTATGAAGCACAAGAAACTCAAGTTGAATATTGACAATTATATTTTGATGGGGCAGCACGAGCTTCTCTGAAAGCTAACGGCACATCAACAAATATGGCAGGGGCATAAATTGTCTTCGTGACCCCAGAAAAAGGGATATTGCACTATTCATGTGCTCTTACAGAATCCCTAACAAATAATGAAGCAGAATATGAAGCCCTCATAGTTGGCTTGGAAATCGCTCTGGAAATGGGCATAAGATGCATTGCAATGTTTGGCGATTCATTGCTAGTCGTCAAACAAATGTTGGGCATTTTTGAAGTCCGAAAAGAAGAATTGAAAGCCTATTTTGAGGCAGCCATAAGACTCAGTGACAAGTTCTACCACTTCAAAATAGAACATGTCAGAAGAAGTCAAAACTCTCAGGCTGATGCATTGACTGAACTCGCATCTGCCCTTAAACTTTCCTTGGAAGGTGAACTGGGAATTACCATAAAAAATAGAAGATTGCTTCTAAGCACCCTAAATCGCCATGATGGTTTGACAACCTTTGAGGCAAATGAATTGGAAGAAAATGAAAGTCAAGAAGAAGATGATTGACGTATTCCCATTATCAAGATCAAAAAAATGGTTGGCTACCAGACAAAAGAGGGGAGCGAGTGCAATTGCTGCGGAGAGTTGCTTCCTACAAATTGATGAATGACACATTACATAAGTTTACACCTGAAAAAGACAAGTCGGTACTGCTGAGATGCCTCTCTCCGAAAGAAGCCAAAATGGTCATGCGGGAGGTACATGCAGAACTGTGTGGAGCCCACCAATCTGGCTCAAAAAGAAATGAAAATCAACATAAAAGCAAAGGCTTTTATTGGCCAACTATGTTTACAAATTGCGAGCGGTTTGCCCGAACCTGCCTCCAATGCCAGGCCTATGGGCCCGTGCCAAGAAAGCCTTCAACAAAACTGTATGCAAGCTCATGGTCAAGTTGGTAAATGGCCAAAAGCACGATTGGGGTGAAAAGATGTATGAAGCTCTATGGGTCTATCGCAACATCTACAAAACTCCTACAGGATGCTCGCCTTTTTCCCTAGTCTATGGGACCGAAGTAGTCATCCCTGTTGAAATCAAGCTCTCATCTTATAGGGTAGCTCTCCACTACAGGCTCCTTACGGACGAGGAGAGTGAAATTGAAAGGTAGCTTGAAGAGCTGTCAAATTTGGAAGAAAAGCGTTTGGTTGCATACCAACGACTTCAAAATTATCAAGCACGGATGTCCCGCGCTTTTGACAAAGCCAGTGAAAAAAAAGAGCTAAAAAACTTAGGGGAGATCTTGTCATGGTCAAGCAAAAGGACGTCATGGCCTCCCAACCCAAAAGCAAATTCATAGCCAATTGGCTTGGCCCATTTGTGGTCGACAAAGTGTTTGAAGGTGGCGCCTACACGGTAGTCGACCAAAAAGAAAATGTGATGTTTTCGCCTCTAAATGGCATACACATAAAACTGTACCACACTCCTGAGTGTGAGTACGTCCACACAATGCAACAGATGGAACCGACTTTGGTACACACTGAAGACATAGAAGTGATCTCGTTGCAAGATCTTCTAAATGAATGAAAAAATAGAAGAAAAAAATAAGGAAAGAAAAAAAAAGAAAGGGGCTTAAAAACGAGGTGCCCTGGCAGACTTGATCCATTATTCTGTTGAGATGGATCAAGGGCAAAAAGGTTTAAAACCTGGCTGAGGTGAAAACCCGAAAGGGCGCTTCAGGCAAAAATGGGAAACCCTGCTGCATGAAAACCCGAAAGGGCGTGCAGGCAAAAGAAAGAAGGGGCCAATTGCGGTGAAAACCCGCAAAAGGGCATCACAATTGGTAAAAAAAAAAAAGAAGAGAAGAAAAGAGGGTACTCTCTCAGCCTTTCTTAGAACGAGATTGAGTTATCCCGCACTCCTTATAAAAGGGAAGACACATGAGCTGTCAATGACGAAACAACCCTTAAGTTCATTTAAATGAACAATTCAATCCAAGGGCCACAACTGAGACAACGATGATTGTGTCTTTCCGCCTTTGTAAGAAGTGTGGGAAACTCTAACTCTGCTCAAAGAAAGAGAGAGGAGAGGAACCCAAACAAAAAGAGAAAGCCCTCATTTCAGAAGCCAAACCCCGAGCTTCTTTGGCTAACAAGCCGCCAAGGCCAGCCAAAAAACTCAAAATCCAGACCTCTTGGCTAACAAGCCGTCAAGGCCAATCAAGGGTCGAAAATATGTCTTTTGGCTAACAAGCCGTCAAAGCCAGTCAAAAGTCAAATCCCGAGCTTATTTGGCTAACAAGCCGTCGAGGCCAGCCAAAAAAGCTCAAAATCCAGACCTCTTGGCTAACAAGCCGCCAAGGCCAGTCAAGGGTCGAAAAATGTGTCTTTTGGCTAATAAGCCGTCAAGGCCAGTCAAAAGTCAAATCCCGAGCTTCTTTGGCTAACAAGCCATCAAGGCCAGTCAAAAAGCTCAAAATCCAAACCTCTCGGCTAACAAGCCATCCAGGCCAGTCGAAGGTCCAAATCCATGTCTTTTGGCTAATACGTCGTCAAGACTAGTCAAAAGTCAGATCACGCTCCCTAGAGGAGCCTCAATCCTCTAAACATATTCACGGCTCTCAGGGAAGCCTCTAATTCCCTACCATATACAAATCTAACTTCTCAATTCACGGCTCTCAGTGAAGCCTCCAATTCCCTACCATACACAAATCTAGATTCTCAATCCATGGCCCACAGGGAAGCCTCTAATTCCCTACCATTCATAAACTCAAATTCTCAACCCACGGCTCTCAGGGAAGCCTCTAATTCCCTACCATACATAAATCCAAACTCTAAACCCACGGCTCTCAGGGAAGCCTCTAATTCCCTACCTTACACAAATCCAAACTCTCAGTCCATGGCTTTCAGGGAAGCCTCTAATTCCCTACCGACTATAAACCCAAGCTTCTGGCCAATACACCATCAAGGTTGACCAATCCAGTTAAAATCTAAATTCAAATCCTACGGCTTTCAGGGAAGCCTTTAATTTCCTACTGCACATAAACCCAAACCCTTGGCCAACACACCATCAAGGTCGGCCAAGTCAGCCAAAATCCAAATCCAAATTCTCACGGCTCTCAGGGAAGCCTTTAATTCTCTACCATACACAAATTCAAATTCTTACGGCTCTCAGGGAAGCCTTTAATTCCTTACAAAGAAAAAAAAAAGAGAAAAAGGAGAAAATAAAACAAATAGATAGGGGCTTAAAAAGGAGGTGCCCCGACGGACTTGGTCTACCACTTCATCGTGATGGATCAAGGGTAAAAAGGTCTAAAGCCCGGCTGAGGTGAAAACCCGAAAGGGCGCCTCAGGCAAAAATGGGTAAACCCCTCAACGCGAAAACCTGCAAAGGCGTGTTGGAAAAAACTAGAGGGGGCCAATCTTGGCGAAAACCCGAAAGGGCACTGAGGTTGGTAATATGAACAAAAAAGAAGAAAAAAAAAAGAGCAAAATCTGCCAGCCGTACTGTTATGGACATTCCCTATCCATAATGGCCGGCCAAGTCAAAATTTACATCTTTTGGCTAACAAGTCGTCAAGACCAGCCAAATGTCAAAATACGTGCCCGAGGGAGCCTCAATCCTCTCACCCAAATCACGTGCCCGAGAAAGCCTCAATCTTCTTACCCAAATACGTGCCCGAGGGAGCCTCAATCCTCTCACCCAAATACGTGCCCGAGGGAGCCTCAATCCTCTCAACCAAAATCACGTGCCCGAGGGAGCCTCAATCCTCTCAACCAAAATACATGCCCGAAGAAGCCTCAATCCTCTCACCCAAGTACGTGCCCGAGGGAGCCTCAATCCTCTCACCCAAATCACGTGCCTGAGGGAGCCTCAATCCTCTCACCCAAATACGTGCCCGAGGGAGCCTCAATCCTCTCAACCAAAATCACGTGCCCGAGGGAGCCTCAATCCTCTCACCCAAATATATACCCGAGGGAGCCTCAATCCTCTCAACCAAAATACATGCCCGAGGGATCCTCAATCCTCTCACCCAAGTACGTGCCCGAGGGAGCCTCAATCTTCTCACCCAAATACGTGCCCGAGGGACCCTCAATCCTCTCAAACCAAATACGTGCCCGAGGGAGCCTCAATCCTCTCATCAAAATTATGGCCCTAGAGAAGCCTTAATTCTCTAACACAAACATGTCAAGGCCCTAGAGGAGCCCTAATCCTCTAAGTGAAATACCTCACGGCTTTTGGGGAAGCCTTAAAACCCCTGTTATCAATAAAGATCACATGCTGATGGAGAAACACAGAAGCGCGATGTATATAGCAAATAAAAGTCTTGGTCCCAAGACAGGCCCTTGGGATAGCCTAAAAATGAGAAGTCAAAATGAATGGATAGTATGTACTCATGCTAAAAACAACATATCTCAAGTAAGCCTATGCTCCAGTGTCACCTGTCCTCAGAAGGTCAACATGTACAAAAGAATGGCACGAACAGCTTTGTCATGCATAAGCGAGGTCGTCATCTCACGCCAATTCATGGCTTGCACGATTCTTGTAGAAGTTATAACAGTCTCTGTTTGCAAAACTGTCGGCTGAGTCTCTGGGATTTCCAACTCCGAGCAATTTCCTTCAATGTTATGTACTTGATTCAACTTTGCAAGGTCAAAACAACAAGAAGTCATATTTTCACCGTAGAAGAACGAGACAAGGAAAGGGCGAAGCAGCTTATTAAAAGAAATATTGCAGCTGTCACAATTCTCAATACATAAAGCAAAATTTTGGTATTGTTGTCATGAGATGATGGTCATGGGTACTGCAAGTCCAAAAGAAATGGAAAGTTTACTGCAAGTATGTCATAAGCTGTGACATATCAAATTCACAAGTATAACACCTTCACCATGGATCTCGACAACGTCAAAATGGCTGAAATGCATTCGCAGAATCAATGAAATGGACCCTCTGAAGGGTAACATGTGCTAAAATACAACGAGAGATTCACACGAGACAATCGCCCTATGTTTCACTCTCGGACGCCAGTCTCGTGGGGGGCATTTGTTGCGCCAGATTTTTGATCTGCCACAAGGAAGAAACGAAAAAAAGCAGATAAACAAACATAGAATCGAAGGAAAAAAGAAAAAGGGGGGATTTTACTGGGCTGTTATCCCCTCCTCAGCCGCTGCTTGCAGAAGACAGGGAGAGAAAGGGCGGGGGGCCCTGCTGAGAGACCCCCTGCCCGCAGCCGCCGCCTGGGCCCGGCGCCGCTGTCCCTTCCCTTCGCCGCCGCCGCCGCCTGGCGCCGCCGCGGCTGCCAGCGCCCAGCGCCACCGCCGCTGCCTCCTCCCCTGGCCGCCGCGGGCCTCCCTGTTGCTCGCCCGCGCTGCTGCCGCTCGGGGCCTCCCTCGTGCTGCTGTCGCTACTGCTGCGCCGGCCTCCCCCACCGCTGCTGCTGCTGCTCGGCAGGAAGGAAGAGAGGGGGAGGGAGATCGCGCAGAGCCGCCCTCTCCTCCCTGCTCTGGTTCGCACAGAGCAATCCGGGAAGGAGTCCAGCCAAAGGAGGGAAGGGGAAAATATGAAAAAGGAAGAAAATACAAGGGTTTATTTGCAATTAGGTGGGTGAAAAATTGTGTAAAACCCTCTAATTTAATGTGCAGAGCTCTGGGGAGAGCGCAAAACCTTCCGACCGAGCGTCTTTTGCCCAGCCACTATAAAAGGAGGGGGGCGCCCAGGCTAAAGGGGGAGAAAAAAGAAAACCGAGCAAGGCTCCGGGCAAAGACTGCAAGGCGGTCAAGAAAAAAGGGTCTGCAAGGCAGCCCTAAAAAATTCATCGTGCAAGGCACGATTAGAATATTTCCAAAAAGGTTTATTGGGCTTTCCTTATTGGGTCAATTCCTTATTGGGCCTAATACTCCTTATTGGGCCAGATTTGTACTGTCACACAATTAATTGACATATTATGTGCTTATTGGGCCAACAATTGACGGATAGGCTTGTGTGATTTATTGGGCCCATTTGGGCTATTTTTAATTCTCCAATGACACGTTATATGAATTATTTCATGTAATCTTACATTTATTTAAAACGTAGCACTACGTAATTTCTTAATCAAAATCAACCAAGTTTTCGACCAACGTTAACGAAATATTTTTCAAACATTATTATTTAATTTTCAATAACATAAAATCAACAAACAAGTTATGTTTCACATCAAGTTTAATCCACCTTAAGTTAAACACCTTTTAAATCAAATAAATAAATAAAAATGTTAATTTAATTCACATAATCATAATGTAAATAAATAAATAACGAAAATACTTAAATAAATGAATTAATAATCCTAAAATACCAAAAAAATGAGAAAATGCATTTACAAATCAATAAAAATGAAATAAATACCAAAAAAAATAGATTGCATGTCTGCAACTGTGTTTTCCTTCACGCACAATTCATTTCATGCAAATGTGAGTTATGTTCTTTTTCTAAGGGTTTGTCTGATGATTAATCAAGGGTATTCAGTCCTTGCGCTGATATAATTAACACTAACCACGGTTAGTGAGGGAGGTCAAATGAACTAAATAAGACCATGTCCTTGTAAATAAATGAAAACCCAAATAAATCAAATCCAAAGATGAAATTTAAAACTTTTTTAAAATGTAAAAAAAAAATTTCTCACAGTGTGTTGAGGATTCATTAAGCTCCTCAGCACATCTTGATACTTGGAAGATAGATTGGACTCAGAACCAAATGCCTAGTAAAGAAACTGGTAAGCACAGATGTGAATAGCAAGTCACAGGCCTAGTTGCTGGCCATTTATTCAGCTCATCTGTAACTGGGAGTAATAGATTGAGCTCAATGTTAGCACTTGCTCATCATCTGACCATCGGGGCCGAGGCTAAGCGCTCATAGAAGAAGAAGAAAAAAAAAGGTAGGCACAGAAGTGAATGGCAAGCCTAATGTTGTTCCTGGTGTGTTCAGCCCATTTGTCACTGGGGAGATATTGATCACTGACCACTTACAGAAACAGGTAGTCCTTTTCTTTGGTTAATGTCAGCCCATTTATCACTGGGGAGATATTGATCACTGACCACTTACAGAAACAGGTAGTCCTTTTCTTTGGTTAATGTCACAGTGCTATTCGGCGGTGAAGCAGTGCAATATTGTTTAGGTAATCGATTCAATCCATCACTGCCCAATCATCCCTTCCTCTGTGTGATTATCACAACAGGAGACTAGTTTAATGCCCATGACACAATCTCAGGGCTGATTCTTGTCCTCGTAATATGTAATATAAAAGCAAGGCGACAGAGCTCGTCAGAACTGTCTCTGAATAATTGCATGTGGTTCACCAGGCATAAGTCAGTGTGCCTTTCCTGTTTTACTATTTTTCAAAGAGAAAAGTTTAGTGCATTTTCATATTGACTAGATACTAAATTTATGTGGCACCTCTCATATGGAGAGTGATAAAGTGACAACTTAATTATTAGGTGTCACATGAATTTAATACCTAGTCATATTACTGAATATACACTAAGGCTTTCTCTTTTTCAAAGGGTTAGGTTTAAAGCCTTCGGTACATTTTTTTAATCATCTTATCCTGGAATCTTGTTCCCTGAGCAGGCTGCAACTAGCAAGCCATGCCCACGTCCAAAAAGCTTGATGATGGTTCTTCATCATATGCTAGTGCATCGCCTCAAAGTGATGTTATTATTAGCTGAGGGTGCCGGATCTGACAGGATGGCAGACATGAATGCCTCATCGATAATTTAATCCTTAGATTCAGAAATGCAAGAAAAACATTTGCCCGCCCCTTGTGTTTGGAATCCTTTTATATTTGTCTTCCGCTTTTTTGTGCCTCCCCCCACTGGCCTACTGCTGTGCTGCCATTCAAGGCGTAGCTTGCTGGCAATGTTTGCTAGTCAGTCTTTATCAATCGAAAGTGAGTAACGCTGCCATCAGTCGCTATATCTGTTCACTGTTGCTAGTCATCTCGTTTATTGTATCATATATTTACAAGGATATGATATAACTCAATAGAATTGCTTCTAAGCAATAACTTTCGCATTACTAACAAGCTAATTTGGTAATAAACATTTCTCATTGTAAATATATGCTATTGCACTAATGTAAGATGACTGCCTGATTTTTCCTAGGAATATAAATAAAAGTGTACTTTAGTAAATTCATTATTCGGTTTTTGTGACTACGGCATGCAAGTTTTATATTTTGAGCAATGTTTACTATTTGTCTAGTCCCGCGGCACGTGGGCCTTGGCATTGTACTCTGTAGAATATATTTGTCAGCTTTATAACGATTTATCTCTAAAAGAGAAGGGTGACAAACTGGTTTACTGGACATAGAGTAGGACTGAACTTATACAAGGCATGATGTGGGACACGCATGTTGCTAGGTTGAGTCATGGATAACTTTTCTTCCCATATAGATGAAAAATAAACATTTCTCTTATGCATTATAGACAAGTAGTAACTATTTGTGGAATTTCCTCTTTGCAATTCTGTGGAGGGGGAATATAGCATTAGCCCAAAAGAGTCCATTAACCAAGGCCCATTAGGCTGGGAGAAAGACTATCGTAGCCCATTAATGCCCTACTCTCCTACAATAGGTATGTGAAGAAGGAAGGGCGTGAGTCCATCCCACCAGAGCTCGATTTGCCACGCCCATGAGATCCCCGATAGTTAGGATAGAGTGATAGTGAGTCGCCTCTAAGCTAGGCCCATCATCCCTACATGGTCCATCGGCCACCAAAGAGTGAGTCTTTGGAGCCACATAATGCAAAGGTTGTTGAATTATGATTGAATGTCATTCATGATGAATGCATGTTTTTGATAATGACACAATTGATGTTGAAACAATATGATAAAAGGACATGACACTATGACAAAATGTATTAGACATATGCCTACACGATAACTAATTTATACCTCTTTCTTGTAGGAAATTACATGGAGAAGGATGTGCAAAACATGAAGAAACCTTAAGTAAAAAGGGTTTTGGATAGAAGAGTTCAAGCAGTAGCTGTCGACAACACCATTGCACCTGTCGACAGCCACTGAAGTCCTTCCCACAAACAGGTTCTGGAAAATCCAAGAAAGCAGTAGCTGTCGACAGGTCAGGACACATCTGTCGACAGCCACTGAAGATTTTCATTTGAAGGCTTCTAGAAAACCAAAATCAGCAACAATTGTCGACAGCCAGATTGCATCTGTCGACAGCCCAGTCCATTGTTCAGAAATCTGATTCTGGAAGATATAAGTGTTGCAGTATATGTTGACAGCCGATTGGCATTTGTCGACAGGCACTTGTTAAGTCACAACATGTGACAAACATGTGATCTCTATTAGGGCGTCCTCTTCTCTCACGAATCCCAAGAGTTGTGTGAGACTAGGACACTCCTATATATTGATCTTTTGGATTCCTTTTCGCAGCAAGCAGCCTCCACATCAAATCCCAAACCTAGAAGAGTCGGGAGAAGATTTTCCAGACCTCTGCTTCAAGCCTCAACAACAAGAAGATCTTCCTAAGAAGACAAGGTTGAAGCAGTTTCGTCCTTAGGGCTTCAAGCAGCAACATCGAATCATCTACGACTTGAAGTCTGAAGATCATCAGGACGGAGGATTCAAAGAGTTCACCCATTCGATTTGTTTTCTCCACTCTGAACTCTTCCTGCACTTTATCCGCTTATTTCAAGTGTGTGTTGTTGGTGTGATCAGTCCTTGTGCTCATTCCACATGTGTGTGTGTTGATCTGAGATCTTGCTTATCTCAGACCTTGTGTGTGTATGGTGATCTGTGTTGAACTTGCTTAATAAGCAGTTTGGCGTGTGTGTGTGTGGACGGTGGACGTAGGATACACAAGTTGTGTAGTCCGAACCACCTTAAATCTTCGTGTCCTGTGGTTTGCATTGATCTACTGTTAGATGTATGCTAGGCACGATAACTTGTTCACACATCCTCCATACTGCTAATTCTTAAACACATTCTACACACACATTTATGTCCAAACTTGATTCAAATCCTTGTAAGCTTTTCTACAGTTTGTCTTAATCTTGAAAAGAAGCTCTGCTTGCTTTTAATTGGTAGTGATCTATTCAACCCCCCTTCTAGATTACTGTTATAGTTAATTCCACACACATAACAATTGGTATCGAGCGGGTTTCTTTGATTTCATAGCTTTAATTGATTGATCTAACGATCAGGAGAGATTCTGCACAATGAATACTAGCATAGGTTTTTTGGCTGAAGGACACTCAGTGTCTAGGCCTGATCCTGACGGAACTGATTATACTTATTGGAAAAATCGAATGCAGGTATTTCGAAGAGCTCAAGATTATGAGCTATGGAAGATGGTGAGCAAAGGATCCTATGATCTACCTGCTGATGAGGACACGTGGACGAGGGAGCAAATCCAAAGGGTAACTCTGAATTGGAGTGCTATGAATATGATACAATGTGTCATGCATCCAAAGGAGTACTCGAGAGTCTCCACTTGGTCATCTGCAAAGGAGATGTGGGCCAAACTCGAACTTATTTATGAAGGTACGTCTGAGGTAAGGGAAACCAAAACTAGCATGCTTGTTTCTGAATATGAAATGTTCAAAATGAACAATGATGAAACTATCTCAGACATGTTTGCTCGTTTCATGATAATAATAAATGGTCTTAAAAGTCTCAAGAAAGAATACAGTGAAAGTGACTTAGTGAGGAAGATACTTCAGTCTCTTCCATTTGCCTGGCACACTAAGGCCACAGTCATTGAGGATTCTAAAGACCTGTCCACAATGCAATTAGATGAACTAATGGGAATATTGATGACCTATGAAATTAATTTAAAAAGAAAAGAATTTGAGGTCAATCCAAGAAAATCTATTGCATTGAAAGCTTTTAACAAAGCATCATCAAGTTCCAAGAAAGAAATTGAACAAGTGAGTGATGAAAATGAAACGTCTAGTGTCACGCCCCGACGCGGAATATCAGAGCGCGAAGATAGTTGCAAGAAAAGGGTATAGAGTGAGTACTAGACTTCAAACCATTGCACCTTGAATAACACTAAAGCAAATCTTTCTCATTAATAACTTTTCAAATGTCTAGTTACAACCACTAATATCAGAGCCATTCTATAGGGCCCAATTACATTGCAATAAAAGGAAATAACTAACTACAACTCTAAGATAACATAATGACTCAAGGGTACTCCTGGCTTCACTCTTGGTCATTCCCTTCCTCGTGAGTGTATGTGTCATCCTCGGTCTCACCTGAGAACACAACATCAAATAACATAGGGTGAGCGATAACGCCCAGTAGGACTTAAATCTCAGGCTCAAGCAGGCTTAAAATAATTAACGCATTTAATGGCAGAGTATCTAAAGATAGTAGGTACAAGAGAGTCAAAATATAGCAAGGGATAGCACAACAGGTAACAGGATAGCACAATAGCATGAGATCAAGTATAGTTTCTAAAAATAGCACAAGTATCGAGTATAACACGAATAGTAGGATGGCCATAGCACAACTAGCACAAGTATAATAATAGCACGACGAGTATAGCACTTATTTGTCATTCTAGACATCAAGAGAGTATAGCACGTTTTGTGTTTTGATTGTCATATAGATAGTCGAGATAGATAGCACTTGAGTGTAATGCCAAACACTTTGATCATTTAACTCCTATGGGCACTAGAACTTTCGGGCGCACATCCCAGGACTAGATCGGACCCTTTATATATTGTCAGGCATTGGTTATATTGTATCTTTAGACAATCAGTCAATGGCCAATACAGAGTACCAAGAATAGTTGAGAGCACTAGATGAATGGACGAGATAGTAGAGAGAACGTGAATAGATGAGCGAGTAGAGTATAGATGAGAGCTAATGGACATTGCACATAATGCGACGAGTAACAGGCGTTAGTAACAGTTGCACAACACACGCACGTTGTATTGGCAGTCAGGTGGAATTCATGTTCTTCCCACTGGCCATGTTATGCACAAGTCCAGAGGTCCGACGTGATTCAAGGTAAGAGCGAACTTCTAATAGCCGTTTGGATCATATCGATCCCTAAAGGTGTAATGGGTGTTCAGGGTACAACCGGCACGTCGACCATGTGGGAATCCATGATCAGAGGAGACTTATGGAGGCCTTGTGCAAGGGTTCACTAGTCCGACGGAAGGAATATCCAACGGAGAGTTCACCACAAGGCAAGTAAAGTGTGTATATAAAACAGGTGCTCGACGTTCTAGAGGAATTCTAGAACAGTGGAGCGTCGATATCGGTATATAAACCACGCAAGAAATGAATACAAGTCCTTTAAAATAGGGTAATTAATATACTTAATTGCAATAAATTACCAGATACACTATGAGTTATTTTATGCCATATATGGATGGTTCATGTGTGTGCATGTGTAAGAGAAATCATAGATAGAAAAGAAGTCGTGAATATGTATTTTAAAGCATTCAGTATGGCCCCATTTTAAAACAGGTGTCTTTACTGTGTGTGTGACTGATAAAAAGGCGTAAGAATATTTTAGAAAGTGAGAGCAATAAATTTTATGGGTTTTCATGCAAAATCTTGTGTTCGCGACGTACCTGATGATCAGTTTGTCTCCATGTAATTTTAATTAATTACATATATATATTTTGATGATTAAAAAAACCAAACAAAAGTTTATCAATTATATCTAATGAATATTTCATAAGTCTTAAGCATAGGAAAAATACCAAGGTCAAACAAGCCAATAAAGGTATGCATTACTTTTCTAAAGCCTTAATCTTTTCAACATGATATCTCTCTAAGTCAATATCGACTTCTATTGAAGGCCATAACGATTTCTTTATAAGCATATCGATTTCAATAGAATTATCATAACAATTTCCTTTCTGGCTGAAAAGTCATGTTGTTTCAAACAAATCAATGCCGTAACGATTCTATAAGTGATCGCAACGATTTCCTTATAAGACTGAAAAGTCATGTTATTTCAAACAAGTCGATGTCACAACGACTCTATAAGTTACCGTAACGATTTCTTTAGAGCCCATAACGACTTGCTCGTCACAACGACTCTATAAGTTACCGTAACGATTTCTTTAGAGCCCATAACGACTTGCCTGTCGCAACGACTCTATAAGTTGTCGCAATGATTTCTTTAGAGCCCGTAACAAGTTGCCTGTCGCAACGACTCTATAAGTTGTCACAACGATTTCTTTAGAGCCCGTAACGACTTGCCTGTCGCAACGACTCTATAAGTTGTCGCAACGATTTCTTTAGAGCCCGTAACGACTTGCTCGTCACAACGACTCTATAAGTTACCGTAACGATTTCTTTAGAAACCCGTAACGACTTCTTTAGAACTCACAACGACTTGCTTATTGTAACGACTTCATAAGTTACCATAACAATTTCTTTAGAGTTCATAACGACTTGATAAGTATTCATAACAATTTGTTTAGAATTCACAACGACTTGCTTTGTATAATGATTTGTTAAGTATTTCACATCGATTTCTTCAGGAACACAACAATTTGCTTTGTGCAACGATTCATTAAGTGTTCATGATATATCTTCTGTCACATAACGATTTGCTATGACTCATAACGATTTCATAAGTCATATAGTCATCGATTTCATATCTTGATGTCTTATTCATCTTAAAAGGGTTGACTAGTCGAAGTCCACGTAGACGTCTCTCTGGCACTTTTGCATTTATGAGATCTGAACATATCTCTGCATGCATGCAGACCATATCGTGCCTACTCTGATTACGTCCTTTAGACTTAAGCTATTTTGCACTACTATTTTCATGTCTATTGCTACTGACGTTGATTGACATCAGAGACATCTTAGCTGTCTGCTATTTGAGATTGACATTTGTGCAGACCTCTGAACTAGCTTCATGGTACAACGTTAAACAAATAGAAGCCAACGGATATTTCTGAAGATCTATCTCTTTGCGTGCTCAAGAGATCAAAAGACTGTTGACTGGAAGCTTCCAAGACTCCAGATGTCATTCAGTCTAACGACTACTCAAAAGAGAGACAACAGACACTTCAACGTCTACATTTCAAATTGAAGATATAAATACAAGTCAGAAGAACAGAAGAAAAAACGAGAGTTCTAGCATTCAAATTCTTCTGAAGAAAGTCAAGAGCTTAGAACTTCTTTTCTCATATTTTTTCAGCTCTTCGCTCTCTGTGCTGTAATAGATTTTCTAATAGAGCTCGTGTAGTTCTGAGAGTGTAACTTGTCTTAGATCTTTGCTCTTAGCACTAGTTGCTTCAGATCCTTGCTTGTTAAAGCTTGATCTAGGGCTTGGTTTTAATCTATTTCTTTGTGTGTTGTTCCCTTCGATTGTGAAGGAAGACCTGGTGGTATCCAGGGTGTTGTTCCCTTCGGTTGTGAAGGAAGACCTGGTGTGGTATCCAGGGTGTTGTTCCCTTCGGTTGTGAAGGAAGACCTGGTGGGGTATCCAGGGTGTTATTCCCTTCGGGTGTGAAGGAAGACTAGCTGAGCTGGATGTTGTAGCGTCCTTAGGGGGACTGTACCCTTGTTAGTGAAATCTTGAGAGATTGCTCAGGGACTGGACGTAGGACTCCTAAGGAAAGGAGGTCCGAACCAGGATAATACCTTGTGTTGTGTGATTGTCTCCTTTGTATGTTTGATATTTAAACTAACAGTCACTAACCTATTGCGAAGAACGTTTGTGTAAATATTTTTAGTTTCAGGTATCTTCTAGAATAATTTTTAAAGACCCATTCACCCCCCTCTGTACTCGTCAACTGGGCAACAATACCCATGTAAGGGTCATGACAGGGTCATGATAGAACGCGACAGGGTCTTGTACGGGTCGCGATAGGGCTGCCAGAATAGAAGGCCAGAACGCGACGTAGGGTACTGTCGCGTTTAGAACGTGACAAGCAGAGGTGTCGCGACGGGCTTGAGAACACAACCTGTCGGGCCGTCGCGTTCTCAGGTCCGTGGACTGAGTCTGACAGAGTTCTGCTCTGTCTTGGATTGCGGTCCAAGAATATCAGATTTTGATACAGAGTCGTTCAGAAAATCATAAGTAATTGTATACACGATGAAAAATCATGAAACCAGTGGCAAATGAAACTAGACATGCGAGAGTACTTCCAGTAAATAGGAATTAGAGAGAAAGAGCATAGATTGAACATGGTTTGATCATGAACAATAACGAGTAACATAGAACATGATACAGAGAGCAAGATTGATTTAATTCGAGCAACATGCTCAACAAAAATTAGGGCTTTCAGGGGCAAAAGATCCCTAACAACATAAAGTATCTACAGTAAAAATTTCATAGCATGGGATCAAGTATAAATAGAGTTTAGAATTAAACATGATGTCTCAGGGTTATCATGTTTGTAGATCTTCTAAAATCAAGAACAAAAGATTGGCTTGATAGAAAATTATAAAACAATAGAGCTTTTGTTCCTGGTGATTGGAACTACCTACAGATGAGTTTAATTTAATTTTGTTCGTGAGAATGCCTACCTTTGACTCGATTTATCTTCTAGGGCTTATAACTCCAAGAACGAAGGAAGAAGCTTGATGGATCTTCCTCTCCTCGATTTCTCCTCCTCCTTGGCCTCTTCTCTACGTCCAAGAACCCCTTTGCACGAGCTAGGGCCGGCCATGAGCGTTTAAGAGGTGTATTTATATAAATACAAGTTTATATTCCTATTATTACTCAAATTCCTCTTAATTACGAGATTTCCTAACTCCACCTTTCCTCTCTTGCTTTCCAATCTCTAATTGGGTTAGGATAGTATCTAAATTCGTGCTAGACTATATGGGGTAGGTCTAGGGATCCAATTCCAACTCTAATTGCCACTTTTATTACTTTAATAACCCCTTTCCAATTAGGATATAATAAAACTCCGAATTTAGGGTATTTTCTTATTATTCTCCCTTTGTAAATTCATAAATTTGACCCAATAAATTCTAGAGGATCCATTAAGCAAAGCCCATTACTCTTTTCCATTTAATGGGTTTTATTTAATGCTCTTTTCATTTAAATATCTATTTAGCTAGGTTTTAATTATTTATTTAAATTTTTATTTTTTTCACAAAAATTCAGGTCGCTACATCCTCCCCCTCTTAAAAGAATTTGGTCCCCAAATTTATATGACCTTACAGGAGAGAATGGCTTACCGAATTGATCAGGGTAGTTGTGTCTGATAATTCCTTCTGGTTCCCATGTGGCTTCTTCCACTCCGCGGTTATTCCATAAGACCTTCACCACGTGAATGGGACGATTTCTAAGTTGTTGTACCTTCCGGTCCAATATCTTGATCGGCTTCTCTTCATTCGTCATGTCCTTGTTTAACACCAGATCATCATGCCGAATGACATGTGTAGGATCGTACACATACTTTCTAAGCATGAAGACATGGAAGACATTGTGCACACTTGCCAAATTTGGCGGCAAGGCCAGTCTGTAAGCAACTTCACCAATCCTTTCAAGTACTTCAAAAGGACCAATGAATCTTGGACTAAGTTTTCCTTTCACTCCGAATCTTTGAATACCACGGGTAGGAGATACCTTCAATAGCACATGATCTCCTATTTGAAATTCCAGATCTCGTCTTCTCTTATCAACATAGCTCTTCTGTCTAGACTGAGCAATCTTGAGTCGATCTCGTATCATCTGTATATCCCGGGTTGTACTCTGTACCATGTCAGGTCCTAACCATTGTTGTTCTCCCACTTCATTCCAGCACACAGGAGATCTACAATTCCTGCCATAAAGTGCTTCAAATGGTGCCATTTTAATACTCGCCTGGTAACTATTGTTATAGGCGAACTCAATCAAGGGTAAGTGTTCATTCCAATGACCATTGAAATCTATAATGTAGGCTCTTAACATGTCTTCTACAATTTGATTTGTCCTCTCAGTTTGCCCATCAGTCTGCGGGTGAAAGACAGTACTAAAATTAAGCTTCGTACCAAGGGCAATTTGCAGACCTTTCCAAAAATGAGAGGTGAGCCTTGGATCTCGATCTGAGATAATAGATGACGGAATACCGTGCAACCGCACGATCTCCTTGACATATAATGCAGCTAGCACCTCCACAGGCCATGTACTCTTTATGGGTAAGAAGTGCGCAGATTTGGTCAACCGGTCAATGATGACCCATATGGCGTCAAGTCCACCACGAGTTCTGGGTAAACCCATGATGAAGTCCATGCCAATGCTTTCCCACTTCCATTCTGGGATATCTAGTGGCCTAAGTACACCGGCAGGGTGCATATGTTCTGCCTTCACTTGTTGACATGTGAGGCAATGAGCTACATGCTCGGCTACCTCCCTCTTCATATTCGGCCACCAAAATGTTCTTTTCATGTCTTGATACATTTTGGTACCTCCTGGATGAATAATGTACTTAGTTTGATGAGCTTCATCCATTAGTTTCCTTTTTAGGGCTTCGTTGTCTGGGACACAAGTTCTCCCTTGGAATACTAACCTTCCATCTTCAGTCATGGCAAAATCCGGTCTGTCCGCTAAGGTTTCCTTGACACGAACCAAGAATGGATCGTTGTCCTGCTGCATCTTGATTTCCTCCAGCAGATCGGATTGGATCTTAAGATTGGCAATCAAAACATGATCATCCCTATGTTCAATATTTAAGTTTAGCCTCGCGAATTGTTCAAGTAATTGCATCTCGCCAAGGACTAGACTTGAGATAGATGCCATTGGCTTTCTACTAAGAGCATCAGCCACGACGTTTCCCTTACCTGGATGGTACTGGATGTTGAAATCGAAGTCTTTTAGATATTCTAACCATCTTCTCTGCCTCATGTTGAGTTCTTTCTGGGAGAATAGGTACTTTAGAATTTTATGATCTGAATATACGGTGAATTGCTCACCATAGAGATAGTGCCTCCAGATTTTTAATGCGAAGACCACGGCAGCCAACTCTAAGTCATGCACAGGGTAGTTGACTTCATGCATCTTCAATTTCCGTGAGGAATATGCGATGACCTTCTCCTTTTGCATTAGTACACAGCCTAGCCCAATTCCTGAGGCATCAGTATAGACAGAGAAACTCTCTCCCTCTACTGGTAGAGCGAGAACGAGTGCTGAGGTAAGGTAGTTTTTGAGAGTTTGGAAACTCATCTCACACTCTTTACTCCAGGAGTAGGGATTCTCCTTTCGTGTCAGACGCGTGAGTGGTACGGTGATTTTTGAGAAGTCCTTGATGAACCGCCTGTAGTAGCCAGCCAGTCCTAGGAAGCTTCTTATCTCAGTGACGTTGGTTGGTCTCTCACAGTTGAGTACAGCTTCGACTTTGGAGGGATCAACAGAGATGCCATCCTTTGATATGACATGGCCCAAGAAAGACACTTCTTCGAGCTAGAACTCGCACTTGCTTAATTTTGCATATAATTTGTTGGCTCGTAAGACTTGTAGTGCAGTCCTCAAGTGTTCTTCATGATCATCCTTGGTCTTTGAATATATGAGGATATCGTCGATGAAGACGACCACAAATGCCCAAATATTGAACTCAACTAATCTTTTATTCGAATCTCAACTCATTGTATTCCAAATGGAAACTATTACAGGACTAAGACTCAATAAAAGCAAAAGTACATAATACCTCACTTCTTACTACATTATTCTAACACTCAAAATAAACTAACTGTAGATAGACTCATAATTGGAACGCTCTTCACTCGGACGCATTCCCATCCTCGACTTGCTCTTCCTCTTGAACTTCATAGTCACCTAGATTGGGTAAAAGTACGGGGTGAGCAAACTAGCCCAGTAGGATTTATATCTCAATATGTGGGCAATGATATAAATGATTAACATTTTGGAACTAGGTAAGCACGATGAATGTCATGATATGCATGTGCGAATAAAACTCATTAAAACATGGTACATGGACAAGCTAGATAGAGTGATCACGATAGAACAAGATGACAAGATAGAACTAGCAATAGATCACTTTGTACAAGCACGCAAGATTTCACTTGATGTCAAGAATGCAAGATATCACTAATTGCATTAAATGCGGGATGGCCATATCACGCAAGCAAGCAAGCACGCACGAGCACCATCATGTAACACTAATCAGGCATGTAGACACTAATGTACACCAAGAAAAGATCCATCTAAGAGTGTACAACAGGACACGTGTATGTGGTTATTGTATCTATCATTTAACACGACACGCACGACTCCCAGCGCAGATGCAATGCCAGTACTCATTATTCCCCATGGTTAACAGTATATTTATGACTCTCCGTCATTGGGGCTAGACTGGAGCCCTTGGACACACGCCGTGCCCTGTCAGCATCTCACATAAATTTTAAATGTAGATACCCACAGTCATTAATAATGGCCAATGAGAGTTTCAAAATGTAAGCATGTGTGATATCATGTTCATGATAATGATGAGAACCAACAATAAGTAAATTGAACAAGATTTCATGATAGTATTGGTCAAGAGATAAATTTGGTAGCATAACAGTACGATTCATACTTTGGTTCAATCTTTACATTAATGACTTTAGTCTATATTGTAAATCACACTCACGAGAACAAGATGAGAGAGGAAGTGCACGCTATCTCCAAGGAACTTCAATGGTACAACCAACTCGTCGGCCATGTGGGAATCCATGGTCAGAGGAGATTTACGGAGGCCTTAGAGAAAAGGTCACTAGTCTACCGATTCGGAATGACCGGTAGAGAGTTTCCAAATCCCCAAGAAAGGGCTGCCTAGATGTGCAAGTGTGTAGTGACATACACGTCTCAATTATCAATCCATCGGTCTCAAACTCATGGAAAACAATTAACATGATGACATGCGAATGACAATGTATTTAACTATAGATGGGTTTGCAAGATTTAAAGATAATAATCATCATTTAATCAAGCTAGTTGGGGCTTCATGCGAAATACTGAGGTCGCGACGGATCCTGGTAAGGGTCGCGACGGGTCGGGTTCAGAATGCGACAGTGCCTTGTACAGGTCGCGACAGGCATGACAGAACAAGCAGGCAGATCGCGACAAGGGTATGAATGGAACGCGACAGGTTCTGGCAGACCGGGCAGCAGATCGCGACGACATGTCCTGTCACGATCCGATCACGACAGTGCGCTCTGTCGCGACGGCCTTGTGAACGCGGCCTATCGGGCCATCACGTTCACAGGGTCCGTGCCAGAGTACAACAGGGAAAGGATAGGGCATTGGATTGCGGTCAAGAACTGCCTTATATTGACACAGGGTGCTTCAAAAATAGAGAACAAATTGCACAATGCATGAAAAATAACGAAACCAGTTTAAACCAACCTAGACATGCAAGGGTGGTTCCAGTAAATCGTAATTAGAAAACAATGATGGTTTCGACAGGCTTTAATCAAGTCAAACTCGAACGTAAAAGCCAAGTGCTACCTGAAAATGAAGTTTCAAACAGCAACCCTCTTATCATGCTTATAACTCTCTAACTAATGACATTTAGAGAAAACATTCAACACAAGACATGACGAGGACAACTAGTAGGAATACTTTTATGTTGGGGGTTTGCTCTAGGTCTCAAATCGAATGCAACAAATAAAGAACGGGAAAAACCCTGACAGTGCGTGACTTTGGGAAAACGCTTATAGTTCAAAATCTACTCAATGAAATTCGATGAAACCAGTGGGAAATGAAAGTTAACTTGATGCTCTACACATTGGTATAGGATATGTTAAGGTTTGACCCGAGAAAACCTACCTTCTGGGTTGAAGAAGTCCCGTTATTCCAGAAAACCGTGTTCAGACCACTGTTTGAAGAATGCTTAATACTCCGCGTATACTGCATGGAATTTGGGCATTCTACTTGGGTTATAACGTAGACTTGACCCTCGTTTCAAGGGTATAAGCCTTGCAAGGTTTGGTTTAGGTTTGACCTACCTTTGGTCGACTTCAAGATGACTGTCTGTGCAGGTCGCAGCAGACGCACTGGGGAAGAAGATGAGCTTCTTGTGGTTGTTCCACAGCTCCTCAGCCACCAAGAGCTCCTCCACACGACCCCAGAAAGTTCTAAACTCGTCCCTAGGGTTTGGGTGAAGAGTATTTAAGCAACCAAGGTGTTTAGGAGTCCTATTGTAACTAGGAAAGCTAGGTTGCGGTTTTGACATATTAGTTTCCTATTTTGAGGATTTTTTCCTCCATTAGAGTGTGTGAGGCTTTAGGAAACATCCCACCATAGTTAAGCACGAATTGGGTTGCCCAGAATGCAAGATCTCTTCCCAATTCAACTATAATTACTTCTTCTAATTTCATCCTATTTGGAGTTACGAATTTCCATGCATTTTCTAGCTTTATTTGATTTTTGGGCCAAATGTTGTCATTGCCCAATTATGACAATGGGTCATCAATATATAATGTTGGAAGTCTCCCCAACATTTTTATTTAATTTATGGTTGCATCGTATTTTCGTGTTAACGGTTTTCCGACTTGTTTCCTAATTTGGATAATCGGTCACAATAACTCTTAAACCTAGTCCAAATGATTTTTATTGACCCAATTTTCTTGATGGGTCATTAGAGAATTTTATTTGAAGTCCATATATGATTTTTATTTAATTTTCTGACTCATCGAAGTACGTGTGATAATGATTTTTCGACTTATTCATGAATTACGATAATAAGTCACGAAACACTTTAAACTTGGCTAATTCGATTTTTATTGACATAAATTCTTTGTGGAA
Organism: Colocasia esculenta; assembly: GCA_014218235.1. Classification (NCBI taxonomy): domain Eukaryota; kingdom Viridiplantae; phylum Streptophyta; class Magnoliopsida; order Alismatales; family Araceae; genus Colocasia; species Colocasia esculenta. The sequence continues at coordinate 114,193,663 of CM024757.1, read as the reverse complement.
CATTTAGGATAATGTGTGGGGTTGATTTATAATTTTTACGGAAATTTCCGATGTGTTTTAGCACATATGATAATGGTACGTATCTTTTAAATAATCCAATATTATGGAAATTATTTATTTCCGTTAATTTAATTTTTTATGTAATTAAATTTCCGGGGTGCTACAGCTGTCATGCCGGCTCGACCCGTCGCGTCTCTGGGGCCTTCAGTTCAAAACCGAGGCAGGTGCCCATTTCCCCTTTCTCCCCTTTCTTTCTTCTTCTCCTTTCTTCTTCCTCTCTCGAGCTCTCTTGTGTTCTTCGACGATTCTTGGGTGCTCGTGACGAGGATGTGACGTCCCCTTGGTGTAGGCGACGTTCTCGTGGTGCTTGGAGCAAGGATGAGGTGGCCATTCTGACGTGAAGACCCCAACGGGTCCTCTACTCTTGGAGGGGGGACCCCTTGTCTCCTCTTATCCTAGCATGCTTCCCTTCCCTTGAGAGTCCTTGCTTCTCCGTGGTTTTCTGGTTGTGGTTATGAAGGATCATGCTCGTGGTGATGAGGTTTCCCTCGAGCGTAGAATTTCCTTGTAATCCTGTATTTATGGGGGTTTGAGGGTGGTTTGGTTTTGTTTATAAGCTTCTCATGTGTTTCCCATGCTCCTCTCCCTATATGGATGTGTTTGTACCAATTTTGGTGCGGTCCTTGAGAGGATGCACCGGAACGCCCCTCACTGAGATCGTTGTTGCCCAGCTAGCTAGCCCAGAGGGGGGGGGGGGGTGAATGGGTTATTAAAGAAACTGATCTTTGATACCTGTTTACTAAAAAATTACACAACAACTTAAATGAAGGTTAGAGTTAGAGGAAATGAGATAGCAATCACACAAAATACAACCACAAGACAGTAGGATTTTTATCCTGGTTCGGAACTCCTTTCCACAGGAGACCTACGTCCAGTCCCTGAGCAATACCTCAGGATTTCACTAATCAAGGGTACAGTCCCCCTTAAGGACACAACAACACCCAGCTCAGCTGGTCTTCCTTCACACCCGAAGGGAACAACACCCTGGATACCACCAGGTCTTCCTTCACACCAGAAGGGAACAACACCCTGGATACCACCAGGTCTTCCTTCACACCCGAAGGGAACACCACAAAGAGAGGTTTGAAAGACAAGCCCCTAGATCAAACTGCAACAAGCAATGATCTGAAGGACCTAGCACTGAGAGCAAAGAATCTAAATCTAGGCTCACTCTCAGAACTACACAAGCTCTCTTCAAATGATCTTTCACTAGCTAGTAGAGAGCAAAAGAGCAAAAGCTAAGAGGAATGAAGTTTTCTGCTCTAAACTTTCTTCAGAAGAATTTGAATGTTTTTCTTGAACGTTGTCTTTCTTCTGTTCTTCTGACTTGTATATATATATCTTCAATTTGAAATTTAGACGTTAAAGAGTCCGTTGTCTCTCTTTTGAGTAGTCGTTAGACTGAATGGCATCTGGAGTCTTGAAGCTTCTTGTCAACAGTCTTTTGATTACTTGAGCACGCAAAGAGAAGATCTTCAAAGATATCTGATGGCTTCTATTTGTTTAACGTTGTACCATGAAGCTAGTTCAGAGGTCTGCACAGATGTCAATCTTAAATAGCAGACAGATAAGCTGTCTCTGATGTCAGTCAACGTCAGTAGCAATAGTCATGAAAATAGTAATGCCAAAAGACTTAAGTCTAAAAGACGTTATCAGAGTAGGCACGATACAGGATGATATGGTCTGCATGCATGCAGAGATATGTTCAGATCTCATAAATGCAAAAGCGTCAGAGAGATGTCTATGTGGACTTTGACTGGTCAATGCTTTAAGATGAATAAGATATCAATATATGAAAACGGTGACTGTATGATTTATGAAATCGTTATTCATAGCAAATCGTTATGAGCGCAACAAGTCGTTATAGAGAGTAAATCGTTACAACAAGCAAGTTGTTGCGAGTTCTAATGAAATTGTTCTGATAACTTATGAAGTCGTTACGAGAACTAAAGAAATCGTTACGGCTACCAAGTCGTTATGAGTTCTAAAGAAATCGTTACGAGAACAAAGAAATCGTTACGCTAGCAAGTCGTTACGAGTTTCTAAGAAATCGTTACGAGAACTAAAGAATCGTTACGGCTATAAGTCGTTATGAGTTTCAAGAAATCGTTACGAGAACTAAAGAAATCGTTACGGCTACCAAGTCGTTACGAGTTTCAAAGAAATCGTTACGAGAACTAAAGAAATCGTTACGGCTACCAAGTCGTTACGAGTTTCAAAGAAATCGTTACGAGAACTAAAGAAATCGTTACGCTACCAAGTCGTTACGAGTTTCAAGAAATCGTTACGAGAACTAAAGAAATCGTTACGGCTACCAAGTCGTTACGAGTTTCAAAGAAATCGTTACGAGAACTAAAGAAATCGTTACGGCTAGCAAGTCGTTACGAGTTCTAAAGAATCGTTACGAGAACTAAAGAAATCGTTACGGCTAGAAAGTCGTTGTGAGTTCTAAGAAATCGTTACGAGAACTTACAAATCGTTACGACAGACAAGTCGTACGAGTTCAAAAGAATCGTTACAGTACTGAGAAATCGTTATGACAGACAAGTCGTTGCGCTTTCTAAAGAAATCGTTGCGATGTCTTATAGATCGTTATGAATCTTTAAGAATCGTTACGGTATCGTTTGTTGAAACATCACGGTTTTTCGGTCAGAAGGAAATTGATTATAATACTTATGAACGTTATGATGACTCTATTATGAACTAATAAGGAATCGTTCTGATTATCAATAGAAGTCTATATGAAGTATGAAAGTTGATACAAAGACTTGGACAAGACATGAAATGAGACTTTACCTGATTGTCTTGAACTTTCTTTTTGCTTTTATTTCCTGTCCTCAAGACTCAAGTAATTCATTAGTAATGTTTTGTTAATCATCAAAATTAATATATAAAAAATGAATTATTTTATATGGGGACAGTTTGGTCATCAATCTCCCCCTTTTTGATGATGACAAAATATACTAAAATCATACAAAAAAAAAACATGTTTTTCAGAATGGCTTAGTTTTCTCCCCCATTTTGTCAATAAGCAAAAAGATAGTCTATGAGACAAAGAAGAGAGAAGTCTTGTATTAAGTGGGAGAAGATAGTACATAGGAGACAAAAGGAGGCATGCTGTGAGATGACAGCCATGCCTTGATCTCAAGGTCTTCAAAAATCTGTTGGAAAACTCCAGAAGCAACTGAAAAATTAGGACCCATGGATGGAATGGCCCTTTGAATGTAAAGTTGCCGTTGCTTTTCCAGGAATTCTTCATACTGATCTGGGTCCAAGATGAATCTGAAGTAGGTGCTCTTTCCAAAGCTGGCACGATGGAGAAATCTATCCAGAGAGATTGGATAGAAAATCTTCTGATCAAGCAGATCCTGCTTCAGAGCATAGAAGGCAGTATATCTGGCTGCCCACTGAACATAGATCTCTTGAATTGGATTTATGGAGTTGAGATCCATGAAGGCTTCGGCTGAGAGTGGGCTTATCTTGACGAACCAAGGAACTGTTGATGGCTGTAACTGAAGATGGGGTTCCTTGTAGAGTGTTTCCCATATGGTGGGAGTAAGCCTTTCACATTCAGAAATGAGTGGAGCCAAAACTTGAGAGGAAATGCGGCCAGAGTGGTATTCTCTGAAGATAAACCGCAAAAAGGAAGGCATTCTATTCTGCTTAGCTGACATTCTGCCCATCTGCTTAGCAAACATGTCAAGGCATGGGAGCCTGCATCTGAGTCAAACACTAGGGAGTGTAGCTTTGGCAGAAGGACTGGAGAGTCAACTTTGAGATCGGCAAAGTCCACTGTGAGGGGAAGATTTACTGGACGTTCTGATCTCAGCATCACTAAGGCTGAATGAAATTGGTAGAACTGTACTTCAGGCAGCTTGTTCAAATAGCAAAAATCACTGTACAGCTGAAAATTCTTGGCAATTCTGATCTCAAAATGAAGGGTCCCCACGAGTTCTTATGCTGAATAATGAACCACTCAGAAAGAGTGAGTGGGTGAGCTCGATGGGTAAGAGATTCTGCCCTGGCAGTCAAATATTTGTTGTATTGAGCTTTGTTGCCCTTGACATTGGCCCACTGATCTTCAGTCTTGAACTCAGTGCCCTCAAGATTTTGATTTTTGAGGGTGGGACAGCTGGGTAAGAGGAAGAACAATGTTTAGATGCTCAGAGAGGTTGAGGAAAGGAATACCATAGATGGTGGAGAGGATGCACTTTTGAACATATTCCTTATAGAGGAATCTTCTCTGAGGTTCGAGGGTAAGAGAGTACCAAAGAGGAGGAAATAATGGTGAGGAGGGGATGCTGACAGAGGATGATTGTTTCCTCTTTTTCTTGGCAGGACTGGGAGGATCAGTCCTGTGGATATGAGTGGCAGTGGAGAGAATGGTGATAAGGATATTTCTCTCAAAATCATCCGGCAGATTTGTGTCAAAGACACCAAGTAGTGAAGGTTTTTCCGAATGAAAGTGACAGAGGAAGGAGGAGTAGGAGGATAGAAGAGGTGTTTGGGATTGAAGGATGTAGACGGGTGAACTGGAGTGGTTGAGTGAGAGGTGAAGAAGGTGAGAATGATGATGGAGCTGAGGTGTGAGAAGGAGTGGGAGAGAAAGAAGGTTGAGAAATGAGAGAGGAAGAAGGTTGGGTGCGAGACAGAGGATGTTTGAGAGTTGGTGGTGCTGGAGGGGCTGTAGAAGGAGATGAAGGTGAAGAGAGGGTTGGAGTTGCAAGAGTAGAAGTGTCAGGGGCCTTGGTAGCTGTCATGGGCTCTTTCCCTTTTGCATGACCTTCTTGACAACTGAAGAGGGTCCTGATGACCCTGAAGCTTGCACAGATGGCCCTGGTGGCCCTGATGCTTGAGCTGATGGCCCTGCTGGCCGAGACTCTTGAGCTGGAGGCCCTGGTGGCCGGGGAACAGCAGCTGGTCTGCTCTGAGTAGCTGCAGGAGAAACTCCACTTGACCTTGAAAGAACTGCTAGCATCGACTTCATCTCAGACATTTCTTTATTAAACCACTTCATTGCATTTCTGACTGAAGAGAGCTCAGAGGTGGTCGAAGCTTGACTAGCAAGTATCCCTTGCACACTGGACTGCACTGCTGACAGAATCTCTCCCTGAGCCTTCAACAATTCCAAAACGGTTTCAGATTGACTTTCCTGTGGCTCTTTCTGAGTTTTCTGTGAACTATCCTCTTGCCTTTCCTCTGAGGTGCTGGTTCTTCAACTTCCTGCTCCCCCTGAGCAGGAGCTTCCTCTTCAACTGGATCTACTGGAGCACTGGACTGCTCCACAGGAATTGATTCTTCAATGTGGCCTTCTGCCACAGCTTCTTCCATTTCAATTTCACCAGACTGTGAGTCGATTCGAGTGGTGAGAGCTGATTCAACTAAATTCCTAAGAATTGAGCCAATTATTGAGGTAGGCGTATCACTGGCTTTATCTGCCACTTCCTCCTCAACTACAGAAGCTGTAAGAGATTCTGGCTGAAATGCTGGTGCTACTGCCTCTGCTGCTGACTGAGCTGCTTGCTGCTCTGCTACTGACTCTTCTATTGCTGCTCTCTGCTGGTGCTACTGCCTGCTGCTCTGCTGCTGCTGAGCTGCTTGCTGCTCTGCTACTGACTCTTGCTTGCTGCTGCTGGCTGGAGGTGTTACTACTGCCATTTCCTGAACATCAGGAATTTCTACATCACCAATTATGGCCTCTCCCTCGGCCACAGTGGTCTTAGACCATACACCTTCAATTACAGAGAAACCACTTTTCTTGAGATTTCTGGACCTTATACACTGGCCCATCTTCTCCACAACTGCCCCAGATAAATCTATTCCAAAGTGTTTGAAAATCTTTGTAAGTAGATGAGCATAGGGCAATGAGACATTTAACTTACTTTTTGTATCCCATATTTGATCTCTGGCAAATTTCATCCTTTCCAACATGACTTGCGCCATATTAATCTCCTTTTGTTGAATCGCCCAAAACATCATATCAGAATCTGCCCTAGTGCACGTTGAGAAGGTGGCACTGCGAGGAACCAAAATTTGACAGATAATGAAATGAAGAAGACGGTTGTATGCATTCATCTGATTAATATCCAATTTTCCGTCTCTTAGCCTAAACCCTGGACCTATAATGCCAAGGCCTTTTGCTTCATCGTTCACTGCGTGAACCCCACTGAATCCAGACGTCTTCACTCCAAACAACATGTGCAACAACTCATGATCGACTTTAATTTGGATTCCCTTTACCGATGATACAAGGGACCCATCTGCCTCTGACCTTAAGCACACATAAAATGCTTTCACCAGGTCGGGATAGCTTACCTCGGTGAAAGTGGCAATTTCCATCCACTGCATCCTTCTCAGAGTTTCTGCTATACTTCCCATGCCATTCTTCTCGAGATTTGGAACATCCACTGCCTTGTTTCCGCATACCTTTGTCTTCACGAAGGTGAACCTTTCCTGCTGTTCTGCGGACAGGTACTCAGCACTGTAGCCCCCTACACTTCCGGAGATCATCGGAGCGGCCATGGGTAGAGGAGAAGAACTGTTCTGGAGAAGGAGATGATGGAAGAGATGGAAGCCCTCGAGGGATTCTTCGCGGGAAGAGGGGAAAGCTTCAAATCTTGCAGAGAGTCGATGCCGGAATCGTTAGGGCATCGGCTTTGGGTGAATAGATAAAGGAGAAAGGGTAAAGGTAGAAGATGAGTCGTTCCCAGAACGATTTGACTAATTAGAATTATTTTATCGAAAACAGGAAGCGCCAAAAGGCGGTAACGGCACAAGGCGACAAAAGGTTTGACGAGTCAAACTGCTTTTAACACAATAGCGGTCAAGGAAGAGTAAATAAACTGAGTTTTGCTTAAAGTGAGAGAGAGAGAAAATTTTCATTTATTCTGAAAATTTATATGCCATTTTAAATACAGGAATCTTTTCACAAATTGCACATCCCTAATTCCCTTCTAAGAGATGTAAATCTCTCTTCAGGTAGGGCTTTTGTGAAGATATCTGCTAGTTGGCTATTTGTATCAATAAAGATATTTCTATATTTCCATTTGCAACATGATCACGAATAAAATGATATCTAACCTCAATATGTTTTGTCCTTGAGTGCTGAACTGGATTCTTGGTCAGATTAATGGCACTGGTGTTGTCACACAGCAATGGAATTGATTTGATATTTAATCCAAAGTCTTCAAGTTGTTGCTTTATCCAAAGGAGTTGTGTACAGCAACTTCCAGCAGCTACATATTCAGCTTCAGCTGTTGATAGTGCCACTGAGTTTTGTTTCTTTGAAGACCATGATATCAAACATCCTGCAAGAAATTGACAACAACCACTGGTGCTCTTTCTATCTATCTTGCATCCAGCATAGTCAGCATCAGAATATCCTACTAAATCTATTTCACATGATTTTGGATACCAAAGACCTAAATCATGAGTTCTAGCTAAATATCTAAATATTCTTTTTACAGAAATTAGGTGTGATTCTCTAGGGTCTGCTTGATACCTAGCACACATGCATACACTAAACAAGATGTCTGGTCTACTTGCTGTTAAATAAAGTAAAGACCCTATCATACCTCTATAGTTCTTTTGATCTACCTTTTTACCATTTTGATCACTGTCCATTCTGGTTGATGTGCTCATTGGAGTTGACAGTGGTTTGGCATTATCGAATCCAAACTTCTTCAGGAGTTCCTTGGTGTATTTGGCTTGACAGATGTGGGTGCCTTCCTTCCCTTGCTTGACTTGCAATCCAAGGAAGTAGTTTAGCTCCCCCATCATACTCATTTCAAATTCTCCCTGCATAAGCTTCTCAAAATACTTGCAAAGAGATTTGTCAGTAGAACCAAAAATGATATCATCTACATAGATTTGAACTAATAGTATGTGATTGACCTTTGACTTTATGAATAATGTGCTATCTACTTTGCCTCTATTGAAACCATGATTTAACAGAAAAGAGCTAAGCCTTTCATACCAGGCTCTAGGTGCTTGTTTTAAACCGTATAATGCCTTATGGAGTTTGAAAACATGATTATTCGGTGTCATCAAAACCTGGAGGTTGTTCAACATACACTTCCTCTTTTATAAAACCATTTAAGAATGCTGATTTAACATCCATTTGAAATAGTGTCAAGTTTAGAGCTGATGCATATGCAAGTAAGATTCTAATAGCCTCAAGTCTAGCTACAGGTGCATAGGTTTCATCGAAATCTATGCCTTCCTCTTGAGAATAGCCCTGAGCTACCAATCTGGCCTTGTTTCTTAGGATTACACCAGTTTCATCCAATTTGTTTCTGAACACCCATTTGGTGCCAATAACTGGATGATCTGATGGTCTAGGAACAAGTGACCATACTTGGTTTCTCTTGAATTGATTTAATTCATCTTGCATGGCTATTATCCAAGATTCATCAGTTAAAGCTTCATTGACTGTCTTAGGCTCTATCTGAGAAACAAAGGCTAAATAATCACAAGGGATTACATTACCTCTTGTTCTTACCCCTATGGATGGATCACCAATGATATTCTCAAGTGGGTGATCTTTCTTGTATCTCCATTCCTTTGGAAGATTTTCATGAGTAATTTCTTCTTGTTGTAATTCTTCCAGAGGTGGATCATCCTTGTCCTCAATTGATGTATCTTTAAGCTTTTTGGACAGTTCATCTGCATCATCATTATCACTATCTACTTCCTTTCTCAAGGAAGGGTTAGTTTCATCAAAAATAACATGCACAGTTTGTTCAATTAATAGTGAGCGTTTATTGAAAACTCTATAGCCTCTGGGTTTAGAAGTATACCCCATAAAGATGCCTTCATCTGACTTGGCATCCAACTTACCAATGTCCCTTTTTCCGTTGTTGTGAATAAAGCAAGGACATCCAAAGATTCTGAAATGACTTACTTGGCTTCTTTCCTTTGAACAACTCATATGCAGTCTTCTTCAGTATTGGCCTGATCATTACTCGGTTGACAATGTAACTGGCTGTGTTGACTGCTTCAGCCCAAAAATATCTTGGTAGCTCATATTCAGAGAGCATGGTTCTTGCCATATCCAAGAGAGTTCTGTTCTTCCTCTCAGCTATACCATTTTGCTGTGGTGTCCTTGGTGCTGAGAAATTGTGCTGAATTCCTTGATCATCACAGAATCTAGCAAACTTTTCATTTTGGAACTCACCACCATGGTCTGATCGAATGGACACAATACTGAACTTCTGATCTTTCTGGACTTTCTTACTGAAACTGACAAAATTATCAAAACTATCATCTTTATGCTCTAAGAATGATACCCATGTGAATCTTGAGTAGTCATCTACTATGACAAATCCAAAATTCTTTCCTCCAAGACTGGTAGTCCTCATTGGTCCAAATAGATCCATATGTAGGAGCTCTAAGGGTTTTGAGGTAGTCACCACTGTCTTTGACTTGAAGGAACTCTTTGTGTGCTTTCCCTTAGCACAGGGTCTACAAACACTTTCCAATTTTCCATTGACTTTTGGTAGACCTTCCACAAGATTCCTCTTTCTGAGCTTGTTCAATCCGTCCAAGCTGCAGTGGCCTAGTCTTCTGTGCCACAGCTCAGTTGATTTGTCTTTGCTGGCTGCCAGACACACATTTTGCTCTTTGAGTTCTTCAAGGTAGAGCACGTACAGATTCTTCTCTCTATTTGCTTCAAAGATGACTGCTCCATCCTTTAGTATGCTGCACTTTGATTCTTGAAACTTGATTTGATGACCTCTATCACACAGCTGACTTATACTGATGAGGTTGTGCTTTAATCCTTTGACTAATAGCACATCTTCTATGACTGTTTTTCCTTTGCTATTTACTGATCCACTGCCTACTACAGTTCCTTTCCCATTATCTCCATAAGTGACTGTTCCTTCTTCAGCTTGGAGATGGGAAAACAGCTTCAGGTTTCCTGTCATGTGCCTTGAACACCCACTATCCAAATACCATTTGGATGCTCGAGGATTAACCTGAAATTAAGACATCAAGCTTTAGGTACCCAAGTTCTTTTGGGTCCTGATGGGTCAGTATCATTATTTTTTACTTTCATTATCCACTTCTTATGTCTTGTTGGACAGGTGGATTTTAAATGACCTAGCTTATTACAGTGACAAACATGATGTTTTTGTTACTCTTTCAATATACTTAAAATTAGCTTTATAGGCTGTATTTTCCTCAGGAACAAATTTGGAGTTGGATACACCTTAGGTGGAATTATAGTTTCTGCATTTTCAGGTGGTGTGTAGCCTACACCATCTTTTCTCTTACCTGAGCGTCTAGCTCCTTTTAATATTAAGGGATTCTTACCATTTGTAAATTTTTCTAATGTGCTTGCTAATTTCTCATTCTCTTCATTTAGATTTTTAATCTCTTTTCTTAATTCATCTACACTTTCTTGTTTTTCTAATTTTGTTATTTGTTTATTCTTAACTTTTAAGTCTTCACACAACAATTCATTTCTTCTTTTTAGTTCGATTAATTGCTTTTCTAGTTCTTCATTTTCTGTTTTTAAGTCTGAGTTAGTGTTTTCTAAGCATGTATTATTCTTCTTACTAATCTTAAGTAATTTAGACACCTCTTTATATTGTCGTAAAGTTCATTAAAGGCGCTTTCCAAATTGTCAGAATCTGAATCAGAATTATTACAAGAATCGAAAGAAGAGTCAGAGGTTACCTTTTCTTCGATGTTGGCCATGAGAGCCAGGTTGGCTTCTTCTTCATCACTGCTTGAGCTTGACTCACTGTCTGAGTCACTGCTGTTCTCCCAAGCAGCTGCCATTGCCTTTTTCTTGTATCTTCTGAACTTCTTGGATATCCTTCTTCTTGTGATCATTTTTCTTTAGCATTGGACAATCTGCCTTGATATGTCCAGGCTTCTTGCATTCATAACATGGTCTCTCCTTTCTTCATTTCTTTGCCATCTGATCTTTTGAAGTCTTTATTTTTCTTAAAGTACCTTCTGCCGGATTGAAATTTTTTCTTCTTGGCCAGGATGCGCTGCAATCTCTTAGAGAGCATTGCTTCTTCATTTTCGCTGTCTACCTCACTCCCGCTAGAGCTTGCTTCTGATGACTCTTCTTCTGCTTTCAAAGCATTGGAGTGCTTTTTTCTGCTAGATGATTCTCCTAGCCTTTCCATGTTGATCTCATGGGCCATGAGGGACTCGATGAGCTTTTCTACTAACATTCTCTTAAGGTCATTAGCTTCTTCGATAGCTGTGACCTTTGGTGTCCATGAAGATGGCAAGGATCTGAGAATCCTTCTTACCATATCTGCAATCTCATGGGACTTTCCTAGACTGGCTAAACCATTGGTGATGTCAGTGAATCGACTGAACATCTGGGTGATTGACTCACCTGACTGCATTTGAAATCTCTCATACTGAGTGACAAGATCGTCGATTCTTGTCTCCATTACTTTATCTGTACCTTCGTATGTAATCCTTAGCTTTTCCCACATTTCCATGGAGGATTTGCAGGCTGAGACTCTGTTAAACTCCTTCTTGCTTAGAGCACAACATAAAATGCTCTTGGCTTTACAGTTCAAGGAGATTTTCTTTCTGTCTTCATCTGTCCATTGTGCTTTCTCATTTGTGACAACCAGGTCACCTTCTTCTACTATCGACCAGATTTGATAGTCGTGGCCTTGTAGAAAATATTCCATTCTGGTCTTCCAATACGGATAATCTTCACCATCGAACAAAGGGGGTCTGTTGACTGACTGACCTTCGAAGTTGCCTTGGGCTGCCATTGATCTTTGCTCTTCAGATCGTTGGATCTTCTTCTTTGTCGAAGAGACTCGCTCTGATACCACTTGTTGCCCAGCTAGCTAGCCAGAGGGGGGGGTGAATGGGTTATTAAAGAAACTGATCTTTGATACCTGTTTACTAAAAAATTACACAACAACTTAAATGAAGGTTAGAGTTAGAGGAAATGAGATAGCAATCACACAAAATACAACCACAAGACAGTAGGATTTTTATCCTGGTTCGGAACTCCTTTCCACAGGAGACCTACGTCCAGTCCCTGAGCAATACCTCAGGATTTCACTAATCAAGGGTACAGTCCCCCTTAAGGACACAACAACACCCAGCTCAGCTGGTCTTCCTTCACACCCGAAGGGAACAACACCCTGGATACCACCAGGTCTTCCTTCACACCAGAAGGGAACAACACCCTGGATACCACCAGGTCTTCCTTCACACCCGAAGGGAACACCACAAAGAGAGGTTTGAAAGACAAGCCCCTAGATCAAACTGCAACAAGCAATGATCTGAAGGACCTAGCACTGAGAGCAAAGAATCTAAATCTAGGCTCGCTCTCAGAACTACACAAGCTCTCTTCAAATGATCTTTCACTAGCTAGTAGAGAGCAAAAGAGCAAAAGCTAAGAGGAATGAAGTTTTCTGCTCTAAACTTTCTTCAGAAGAATTTGAATGTTTTTCTTGAACGTTGTCACTTTCTTCTGTTCTTCTGACTTGTATATATATATTTCAATTTGAATTTAGACGTTAAAGAGTCCGTTGTCTCTCTTTTGAGTAGTCGTTAGACTGAATGGCATCTGGAGTCTTGGAAGCTTCTTGTCAACAGTCTTTTGATTACTTGAGCACGCAAAGAGATGAGATCTTCAAAGATATCTGATGGCTTCTATTTGTTTAACGTTGTACCATGAAGCTAGTTCAGAGGTCTGCACAGATGTCAATCTTAAATAGCAGACAGATAAGCTGTCTCTGATGTCAGTCAACGTCAGTAGCAATAGTCATGAAAATAGTAATGCCAAACTTAAGTCTAAAAGACGTTATCAGAGTAGGCACGATACAGGATGATATGGTCTGCATGCATGCAGAGATATGTTCAGATCTCATAAATGCAAAAGCGTCAGAGAGATGTCTATGTGGACTTTGACTGGTCAATGCTTTAAGATGAATAAGATATCAATATATGAAAAGTGACTGTATGATTTATGAAATCGTTATGAGTCATAGCAAATCGTTATGAGCGCAACAAGTCGTTAGAGAGTAAATCGTTACAACAAGCAAGTTGTTGCGAGTTCTATGAAATTGTTCTGATAACTTATGAAGTCGTTACGAGAACTAAAGAAATCGTTACGGCTACCAAGTCGTTATGAGTTCTAAAGAAATCGTTACGAGAACTAAAGAAATCGTTACGGCTACCAAGTCGTTATGAGTTCTAAGAAATCGTTACGAGAACTAAAGAAATCGTTACGGCTAAAAGTCGTTACGAGTTTCAAAGAAATCGTTACGAGAACTAAAGAAATCGTTACGGCTACCAAGTCGTTACGAGTTTCAAAGAAATCGTTACGAGAACTAAAGAAATCGTTACGGCTACCAAGTCGTTACGAGTTTCAAAGAAATCGTTACGAGAACTAAAGAAATCGTTACGCTCCAAGTCGTTACGAGTTTCAAAGAAATCGTTACGAGAACTAAAGAAATCGTTACGGCTACCAAGTCGTTACGAGTTTCAAAGAAATCGTTACGAGAACTAAAGAAATCGTTACGGCTAGCAAGTCGTTACGAGTTCTAAAGAATCGTTACGAGAACTTACGAAATCGTTACGGCTAGAAAGTCGTGTGAGTTCTAAGAAATCGTTACGAGAATTACGAAATCGTTACGACAGACAAGTCGTTACGAGTTCAAAAGAAATCGTTACGAGTACTGAAAAATCGTTATGCAGACAAGTCGTTGCGCTTTCTAAAGAAATCGTTGCGATGTCTTATAGAATCGTTATGATATCTTTAGAATCGTTACGGTATCGATTTGTTTGAAACATCACGGTTTTTCGGTCAGAGGAAATTGATCATAATACTTATGAAATCGTTATGATGACCTATTTGAACTTATAAAGGAATCGTTCTGATTATCAATAGAAGTCTATATGAAGTATGAAGAGTTGATACAAAGACTTGGACAAGACATGAAATGAGACTTTACCTGATTGTCTTGAACTTTCTTTTTGCTTTTATTCCTGTCCTCAAAACTCAAGTAATTCATTAGTAATGTTTTGTTAATCATCAAAATTAATATATAAATAAATGATTATTTTTATGGGGACAGTTTGGTCATCATCGCGCCCGTTTTAGAGTAGTGATGATGTCGTGACCGCGTAGCCGTCCAACTCATCGCCCCCAGTTCTACCCGATGCGACCATCAGTTCTACCGGACCGCAGAGTGCAACAGTTGCACGGAGGTAGATTCCGCTGGTCAAGTTTAACACTGGGAGAAACACTTTGTGGCGAGGCCAAAAAAAACGGAGAATGGGATGAGATGAGAGAGCAGTGTCCTTATTTCTTTAGTGATCGGTATGTTGTTTTTTCCATGTACTACTTTCCCTTTGAAACTGAGGTTAATTTTAATTTCGAGGATGAAATTTCTTTAAGGGGGGGTGGGATGTAAGACCCGGCCCTCTCGGGCCCTTGGCCCGATCCTCAGGGTCGCGACGGACACCCTGGTCACGCCAGGGGAGCCTGTCGCGACAGGGTTTTGGTCGTGGCACACCTGGCTGTTGCGTTATGGTCACGACGGGGGTGGGCGTCGCATTCATGTTGCGATGTCTGAAGGTGACGAGACTGCTTTTCTGACCAATTCGACTGTTGTCCTTTCTTTCAGAATGGCCATGTCGGGTGTTAGGTGCGTACAACATTGACACGACCTGGAAGGCCATTTGGTTATGGTTTCTTGATCTTCGAGGTTTGACCACCTTTTGGTGTCACGCCGGGCTCGGCGATCGGGCGTCACGACCTGCTTGCTATCACACCTGCTCGACATGTCACTAGGTTTAAAATCGAGGCAGGCGCCCATTTCCCCTTTCTTCCCTTTCTTTCTTCGTCTCCATTCTTCTTCCTCTCCCGAGCTCTCTTGTGTTCTCCGATGATTCTTGGGTGCTCATGGCGAGGAGCGAGGAGGAGGTTGCCATTCCGACGTGAAGGCCCCAACAGGTCGGCTCTACTCTTGGAGGTAGGGACCCCTTGTCTCCTCTCGCCCTAGCATGCTCCCTTCCTTTGAGAGTCCTTGCTTCTCCGTGGTTTCGACATTGTGGGGTGTGAGGATCATGCTCGTGGTGAGTGAGGATTCCCTCGACTGTAGATTTCCTTGTAATCCATGTTTTATGGGGTTTTGAGGGTGGTTTGGTTGTTTGTAAGCTTTCTCATGTGTTTCCCATGCTCCCCTCCCCCATATGGATTTGTTTGTACAGGTTTTTGGGTAGTCCTTGGGAGGACTGCACCGGGACACCCCTTAGCTGAGATTGCGACCGTTATAGAGGTCATGATGATGTCGCGACATCATCACGATGCTCTGAGGCATCGCGACTTGGTTGCGACAGTTTACGGCGTCACGACAAGGTCGCGATGGCCTGTGGCGTCGCGACAGCACCAGAGACAGGTAAGTCTTGCGGAGTTCTGTTTCTCGTGGAGTCGTCGCCATTCTGGTTCTTGCTGTACCCGTGGCAACAGTGTTAGTTCCTAGTACGATCCTACACTAGTCGTTGGCCCGGTGCTCGACACTTGAGGGCTTGTCCCATGAGAGAGGTTGTTACCATTTGCCTGGGACCCCCGTCGTCATGCACCATAGAGGGAGCGTTCAGGGCAACGATCATACTCGAGTCACAAACTCTAGAGTTGAGGAAAAAACGGTTGTTAGGACAGTGGCTTCGAGTCGTTTGTAGAGCTCTCTTAGTTGGTCTGGGACACTGAGGACGGCCGGAATTCTACCCGGTGCAGATCAGTCAGTCTTTTTTCTCACTGCCTCGCTCTTTGTGTCCCTGGAACAATCTAGAGAGGCCAGGCGTGGGACCGTAGTCCGGCCAGACTACAGCAGTTACTGTTGTCTACTTGTGCTCTTGCCTCCACTCCGACGAGATGTGGAGGTTTGGACTTGGGTCGAGGATAAGACGTCAGTGGACACACCGAACCGGTTGACTAGTGCTAGTGTTTTCCATAGCTAGTGTCTCTTGTCCAGCTGGGGTTTGCTCTGTCTGTGTTTCCAGTCGTGTGGTGATTAGGACGTGCAGTCGTACGGAGTTTTCGACCGTGGTGTCCTTCCGTACCGTTACTAGTTAGTAGCTTCGCTTCCGTACTTTCCCTTGTAGAGTAGAAGATATAACTGCTATTATTTAATTGATATATATATTCTTCTGCCTGTTAGAGCCAGTAGGAGATTGGTAGTCCCTATTAAGCTTTTGTTGTGAAACTTATCCCTTCCTTTTCCAAGTGAGACTTCTCAGTAACGACAGGGTGCGTGTCGGGTGGAGGAGGTGGGGGGGTAGTCGTCGTCCCTACAGCTAGCAGTGGTTTCCCCCTTCAGTTGTACATCACCCTCAGGGTATGCCGCTAAGGGCTTTGTTCTTCCCTTTTTACTTGTACTAGTTGTGTGTGTTGGGACTGTACCTAGAGCGATATGTTGCGGTCTCGCTCTTCTTTCTGCTTCTGTGTATGTGCTCCTAGTTAGCAGTTGACATTTATTTCCTTTACATATTATGTTAGACTTGTGTTATAGCCCTTCCGCATCTCCGGATCTTTGGGCGGCGACTGCAAAATTCCGGTCCTCGGCTTAGGCCGAGGGTCGGGTTCTCGGGGTCGTTACAGACATCCACCACCTTCCATCGATGCCAAGAAAGAGAGGGAGGAAAGAGAGAGAGAGAGAGAGAGAGAGAGAGAGAGAGAGAGAGAGAGGAGAGAGAGAGAGGAGAGAGAGAGAGAGAGAGAGAGAGAGAGAGAGTAAGCAAAAGATCGTTGGAGAGGAGAAGAGGGTCATCAGAGAGAGAATCACCAGAGAGAGCGTGAGCGTGGAAAGGAGAAAAGAGGGGGCCACTACATTTTTGAACTATCGGTTAGAGTCGCGACCGCTAAAGATGACGCGTTGTGGTTGTGACGGCCTATCTGGCCGAGATATGGTCGCGACCTAAATAGCCGTCGCGACATTAAAGCGACGTCTGTATTCGTCACGACATGACCTGATGCACACAACAGTGAATAAAGCTTCGATTTTATTGATCTAAATTCTTAACTACAAACTCCGATCATGCCAATAATCGATCAAATCATCTTTTCATGCCCTACCTACCACTTGATACAATTCCTAACCCCTCAAGCTTGTCCTACACCTTGTGCAGCCTCTACCCCAACACGATCTCCTTGTGGTCGGATCTTCCACAGCGCTTGCAGGTATTCTTGATAGATGTCATCATCCTCCGCTACCTCCGCTGAGATGAGGCCCATAGCGCACACCTCCCAGTGTATAACGGCAGTCCTCACATCGCACTCGTCCTGTGCATTGTCCATCTTCCTCACTTGAATAGGCGGGCAATGGGAGAGAGCTGGTACAACTGTGTCATGCCCACCATTTTTAGCAGCGGAATTAATCGGGAACGCGACGAACACGCATGCATTCAGAAGCCATAGACAATGACTAATACCAGTAGGGCCCATAATTCAATAATTAAAGCTCTATTCATCATAATAAATGATTAATACAATATCCAATGTCAAAATAAGAACAACTCTCTACTTACTAGTCTTAGCTATCTCTCAAAGAAAGATAAAATTTCAATGACGACCAATCTCTCACTAACTAGAATAAAGAAAGGCTCTAGTGTAATTCACGCTCAGCACAATCCCATCATTAAGCTTTATTCTTCATTCTCGCTTCCTGAAAATGTTAGGAAAGCAGATATGAGCAAACTAGCCCAATAGGATTTACATCTCGATGTGCGGGCAATGGTATAAGTGATTAACATTTTACTCAGGCAGACACGAGTATAAACAGATGTCCTAACATGCATGATAAATCCAATGAAAACATTATTAGCAATGTGTTCAAGAGATGTCCAATGAATTTGAGATATTATGTGAGAAGGACGATCAAGTAAAAGAGATTATCACGCTAGAAGGCATATTGCATATACAGGGGAGTATTCACATTTGGAAGTAATAAACATGGGCAATAGTTTAAGAAGGTCAGGATAACTCATGTGTTAATATTACTGAAGAGGGAATAGTCAGGATTATACAAGAAAGTTCTTTCACTCAAGAAAATCACTAGAGTATCTTTCAAGAGATCAAGATAGTAATGGAAAGTGCAAGTACACAGGGAAATTCACTAGCAAGCATTTTGAGTAACCTATTCTAGGCACTCCACAAGAATGTACTTTTCATATCACGAAGGGTCTACTAGTGCCTCAAGCAAGTATGTCCCTTTACCACTCAGGTTAAGGACCAACACGTAGTAGCAAGTAACAAGTCAAGTCAAGCAAGTATATCACATGTAACAAGTACGTGCCATGCCAAGCACCAATCATGATTCTGCACCATGCCAGGCACACGACTTTGTTAGGGGATCAACCTAACAATCAACTCTTGGGGTAACGAACATCTTTGGGAAAACTGAGCAATCAACACCTTGGGGTGAATAGGACTATGTCGGGGGCGAATTCGACAATCACACCCATAGGTAACAGGACTTTGCCAGAATCTCCAAGACCAGATATGGGCCCTCAGTCAGGTTCGTATTGCATAACACTAGCATGTATCCTAATGAGCCCGTTGACTCATGGGTGACGAGAATGAGTTTTGAGTCCATGACTCCAATATATTGATGTACTTCAAGAACGTATCACAAGAAGGAAATGTGTGTCAATAAGGATGGACTAGTCAAGAGAGTTCAAGACTATCACGTCAAGGACAAAGATTCAAGATCATGATTGAAAAGAGAGTGATCACGTAGTTTAATAATCCATTAATGTCTTGTCATTCAATTTGGACTAATGCTGAGGGAGTAATATGAGAAAGAAAAGTGCACACTATCTCCTGGGAACTTCAATGGTACAACCAGCTCGGTCTCTATGAGGGAATCCACAGAGTACAAAGACTTACGGAGGTCTTAACAAAATGTTCCTAGTTTGCCAGAACGGAATGTCCAATAGAGAGGTTCCAATTGTCAAGAAAGGGTTGCCGAACTTGTGCAAGTGTACAAGTGTAACATGTATCGAAAACTTGACAAATCAAGTGTGCTATAGAATAGCAAGGGAATTATGACAAAGATGGGAAGTAACTAATAAGACAAGTTTAAAATCAAGAAACTCCAAATAAAGCAAGATCATTATGTAACATGTTGAATAAGCAGGTAATTAAAGGCTATGCATAGTTAAGGTAAGGTTCTCTACATGTCATTATTACCAAGCCAATTTTCATTCAAGTTTAAGTTATCCTTTTAACCATAAACTGAGCATAAGATGATGAATAAGATCAATCATATGGTAACAGAGACATGATCATATCATTAAGAATATTAGAATATGATTTCAAGTAATTAACGTCTTTACAAATGGGTTAAATAAATTTTATATTGTTGGAAGTATGAAAATCATGCTTAATAAAACTTAATGGAACATAATCAAGCTTAATCAGGCTTAATTGAACTTAATCAAGGTTAATTAGGGATTAATAAGACTTAATTAGGACTTAATCAAACTTAATAAAGCTTAATTAAACTTAATTAGAACTTATTCAAGCTTAATCAACCTTAATTGGAGCTTAATCAGACTTAGTTAAGGCTTCATAACACTTAATCAAGCTTAATCAGACTTTAAATATACTTAATCTGGCTTAATCATACTTAATCGGGGCTTAATAACACTTAATCAAGCTTAATCAGACTTTAAATTGACTTAATCTATCTTAATCATGCTTAAACAGAGCTTAATCAAGTTTAATAAGACTTAAATAGGTTAATCAAATTAAATCAGTTATTCAAGGTTTAAAATCACTACTGGTTGACCTATTTCAAATAATAAATAGAAGTCAGGGGTTTCTGTGCAAAAGATAAGAGAAAAGTATAAATAAATAACAAAAGCCAATGAGAGCCAGATAGGGAAGAAGGTTCAGGTCGGTGCAATACGCCGGCGCAAGGGGTATGACCAAGTGGAGGCGCGGTGCGCCAAGAGAGAATTCTGGCGGGATTTTTAAAATTCAAAAAGGCAGGTGGTGTGTTGCGCCGGGCTGGGTCTGCAGCAGCTGAGGGCCCTGTGTGCCCAAACCAAGACCAGATTTCTGTAGAAAACGTGATTTCTTTGTTGGCTTTGTAAAACACATTTCTAATTTGATTTTGGAGAAACTATTAACATAAAACTTGTTCTAAACAAGTTTTAGAAGGTCCCTATATATTTTATTTGAATAAATTTGACCTAGGGATGTATAAATTTCAGTTGGATGACAAAAAAGCCCTAATTCGCAGTACGCTTGGAAAATGTTTAATACGATCAAAGAAATGCATAAAAATTGGGGAACATAGAGGGGAATCCTTCCTAATGTGGTGAAGAATCTTTAGTCAAAGTTTCATTAATTTTAGATAAGCGGTTTAAGAGATACAATACCAAGAACATGTAACTCGTATGAACACAAAAATTAAAACTTTGGTACTTTAATTCGATTCATATGCATGATATAAATTGGGGAAAACTTGTCTAACATGATGGGACATGGAGAGGTACTTATGAACAACTTTAATTAGAATTTGGCCCGAGATTACCTACCTTTAGAATGTCTTTTGCAAAAGGGATGAAGAACCACGTTTTTTGATGAACAACACCCAAATCTTTGATCTAGAGCTCCTCTTATTGGTCCTAGCTGATCCACCCACATCTAGCAAGGTTGGGGGCGGCCATGGAGGGTTTATGGTGTATTTAATTCAAATCCTAGATCTTCGAATTGAGAGAGATATTGAGAGAGATCAAGAATTCTCACTACTTCTTAGATTCATAGATCAAATTCGATTCAGTGGGATCTTTCACTCACATTTTTTTCCACCAAGAACGTTTTATGAAACTCTTTGACCCCCGAATTTTGAGTATCCTACTTTCACGTGATTCACAGGGTTCAACAAGCAATCGATATTTCACGATCAAAGGTGTAGTACTGCTTGTAGTAGCGGTCCTTATATCTCGTATTAACAATCGAAAGATGGTCGAAAGAAAAAATCTCTATTTGATGGGGCTTCTTCCTATACCTATGAATTCCATTGGACCCAGAAATGAGACATTGGAAGAATCTTTTTTGTCTTCCAATATCAATAGGTTGATTGTTTCCCTCCTGTATCTTCCAAAAGGGAAAAAGATTTCTGAGAGTTGTTTCATGGATCCGCACGAGAGTACTTGGGTTCTCCCAATAAATCAAAAGTGTATCATGCCCGAATCTAACCGGGGTTCGTGGTGGTGGAGTAACCGGATCGGAAAAAAGAGGGATTCTAGTTGTAAGATATCTAATGAAACCGTAGCTGGAATTGAGATCTCATTCAAAGAGAAGGATAGCAAATATCTGGAGTTTCTTTTTTTATCCTATACGGATGATCCGATCCGCAAGGACCCTGATTGGGAATTGTTTGATCGTCTTTCTCCGAGGAAGAAGCGAAACATAATCAACTTGAATTCGGGACAGCTATTCGAAATCTTAGGGAAAGACTTGATTTGTTATCTCATGTCTGCTTTTCGTGAAAAAAGACCAATTGAGGGGGAGGGTTTCTTCAAACAACAAGGAGCTGAGGCAACTATTCAATCAAATGATATTGAGCATGTTTCCCATCTCTTTCTCTTCTCGAGAAACACGTGGGGTATTTCTTTGCAAAATTGTGCTCAATTTCATATGTGGCAATTCCGCCAAGATCTCTTCATTAGTTGGGGGAAGAATTGGCACGAATCAGATTTTTTTAGTAATGTATCGAGAGAGAATTTGATTTGGTTAGACAATGTGTGGTTGGTAAACATGGATTGGTTTTTTAGCAAGGTACGGAATGTATCGTCAAATATTCAATATGATTCCATGGGATCTATTTTCGTTCAAGTAACATATTCTAGCCAATTGAAAGGATCTTCTGATCAATCCAGAGATTGTTTTGATTCCATTAGAATTAGAAATGAGGATTCAGAATATCACAAATTGATCGATCAAACAGAGACTCAGCAACTAAAAGAAAGATTGATTCTTTTGGATCCTTCCTTTAGTCAAACACAACGAACATAAATAGAATTAGATCGATTCCCAAAATGCCTTTTTGGATCTTCCTCAATGTCCCGGCTATTCACGGAACGTGAGAAGCAGATGAATAATCATCTGCTTCCGGAAGAAATCGAAGAATTTCTTGGGAATCCTACAAGATCAATTCGTTCTTTTTTCTCTGACAAATGGTCAGAACTTCATCTGGGTTCGAATCCTACTGAGAGGTCCACAAGAGATCAGAAATTTTTGAAGAAAAAACAAGATGTTTCTTTTGTCCCTTCCAGGCGATCGGAAAATTAAGGGTAGGATTGTGTAAAAATGAGTTTAAGTTTCCTAATCTTGAGGGTAGGAGTCCTACCAGGATTGTGTAAAAATGAGTTTAAATTTCTATGACTATTTCCTTCTAATCCCACCCCAATTAAGAGAGCAAATGGAAGCAAATTCGTGCTCCCCAATTGGGCTAGGGTTTAAACTTGTACCATGGCCCATTTGACATACTTTTATGCTTAGTTAACCCACTTTAAGGGTGGTTATTGGGTTATCATGAATTTTAAATATTAATTTATTATCTTTGACTTCCTATTGGGCGCAATAAACATGATTGAACCTCAAACATCCATTTCACATGAGTTAGTTACATGTCATAAAGAGTTTCCGATGTTATCGAGTTTTATCGTCTTCAGTCGAAGTTTACGATTATATTAACTCAAAGATGTTTGTTTGACTCTAATTTCTTTTCTAATATTTCTATCTCATTATTTAGTTTATCATCCTAAATTTCTATGTGATTTCGAGTTGATTTGCACATACGATTATGGCTTTTATCATTATCGGGTTTATTCATCTTAAGACTTGATTTAGCATTAACCAACTAAATTATTCATGCTTTGACCCACATTCTTTATCACTCCATGTAATTTATTATTTAATGTCTAAACATAAACATTCGTTTAATTTCGTGGCAATATCTCACATGTGATAATGAGTTTTTTCTTATATATATATATGTTTATTTATTTAAATCTGGGTTGCTACAAACTGTGTGTGGCATGCCGAGCTGAAGGTAACACAGGTGTGGGTTGTAGAGGACTAGGGCTTCGTCCCCTATCAACTACAGGTGTAGGCCGATGCCCTGAGGCAGTCAGATGATCTTGTTGTAGAGGAAGGTTGGTTGCAGTTCAAATTGCTCCACTTGCAGGGTGTTCAAATATAGCCTCCAATCTTTCAATCCCTTGACTGTCGGGGTTTTGCACCACGCTTGGGTGGTCATGTGTAGTGGAGAACCAACGAAGGAGAGAGGATGATGGGTCATGCTCATGCATTTGACAAAGGTGTCGTCCGTCGCCTTGTAGCAGATCTGCATGCCCATCTAGCATTCCAGGGTGATTACTGAGCCATATAGGGGTCGGCCAATAGCTACAAAGGATAGACTGGCATACAGATAGCCTAAGACTGCATTTGTCACGCCCTGATATTTAGCAGTGGAATAAATACTGGGATGCGTGAACGATACAAATAGACGTATCACAGTTGAGTAGCGCAGAGTCACAATTAAACATGACAACACATGTGAGACCATAATATTGTCAACAATAATACTCTTTATTCCTTTTCAATCCACTAGTTACAACCTTACATCAAAGGGACCAACTAAAGGTGTCCATTATTCAAATGAAAATGTTTCACTGTTACATAAACTACTCAGACTTCTATTCCTAATACTTCATCTCCTCATATGACGGGTGCTCATCACTCTTGCCCTGCCCCATTGGATTCCACGAGATCCTCATCACTACTTGAAATGGACAGGATGATAGGGTGAGCGAACTAGCTCAGTAGGATTTACATCTCAATGTGCGGGCAATAATATACATGATTAACATTTTAAATAGGCAAGATATGATCATGAACATGATGACAATGCATGCAATACTAACCGGACAAATAGCTAAATAGAACGACTATCATATCAAATCAAATATCGAATTTCATATACAATGGACATGTAATTCAAGAACAGAATCATATCAAAAGGAATTGGCTATATTCACACAGATATCACATATTCACGTGATCAGATGTATCTTATCAAACTTATCATATCATATCAAACGAAGGCACATTCCCACAAATCTTGCACACATGTATGTGCCATGCCAAGCACCACAAGTCCATACTCCCGCGATTATAGGTATGTTGGGGAGCTCCTCCCCAGGACCAGACAGGGCCCCTATTGCACAGGCATTAGTCAAATGGACCGAAGTCCTACGTTGTGCCGATCAAACATATACATATTATGGCCACAAAATTTCAATAACAAGCTCATTGTAGTAAGGACATGATCATACATAGAGTCAAGGTAAGACAATAGCTCAAGAGATCAATTGGACAACATATCGACTTATCTTATGTTTCATAATTCATTAATGTGTTATCAAGAGGATGACAAATGACAGATCGTACACAGTACAAGTGCGCTCTATCTCCAGGGTACTTCATGGTACAACCAACTCGGTCTCTATGAGGGAATCCATAGAGTATGGAGACTTACAGAGGTCTTAAGGAAAAGATCACTAGTCTGCCAAAACAGAATGACCGGTAGAGAGCTCCCAATTCCCCAAGAAGGGTGTGCCTAATCATGCAAATGTGTGAGTGATGTGTCACAGATCTTTCCTAAACATGTATTCAATTGATGAACGAATAATGGAACATCGGAAAGCACTTAAATAAAGAAAAACCCACATGCAAATCATGATAGAAAACTTAACTAAACAAGTCCATTATAATCATGTATTCATCATAGATTCATATCACATACTTATTATAACAATTCCATTATCATGTTATATTACAAGAAGATAATCACATGAACATAAGATGTTGGGTTTACATTTGGTATGTTTGTTTTTGATGATGAGCAATTCATGAACAATACAAATTGATGTGATGTGAATATATGAAACATGAAGAGAATGTCAAGTCAAGCAAATCATAATCAAGAAAAGCATGTCTAACTTGTTCATTTATATGTTCGTAATATCTCAATAATAATGTTCCTAAATGTAGGTGAGACTGCATACAAGACAATGTACCAAGACTAGATCAAAAGCTCAAGGAAAACTCAAGAAGCATATGCCTGTCGACAGCCCCAAAGGCTCTTGTCGACAGATACAAATAGGAAGACAAGACTGGCTTCAGGACTAGTGTGCCTGTTGATAGAAGAAAATCGCCTGTTGACAGCCACTGACCGGAAACTGTCACCCGTGAAGCTCAGTTCTCTAGGTTTTTTGTAACTCTGTCAGCACCTGTCGACATATGCATATCTTGCTATCGACAGACGAAGAGAAACTTCAAATACGAGATTTCCATATGTTTCCAAGTTGGGTGTTTCCATCTACCACGACTCTCCATACTTAAACACCCATATATAAGGAATGTTTTGAAGGTATTCTCGCACAGAAGTAGCCACCATACAAAACCGTAGCAAAATCTCAAGAGAAAAGTCTCTCTCTGCTACTCTGCTTCAGCACTCCATCCAGAGCAAAGAAGAACCTTCTTCTAAACGGAGTTGAAGCCAGTTTGTCCATCGTTCAAGCTTCTACATCAACTCATACCTATCAAGACGAAGTTTGAAGCACATCTGGACGACCATCGTGAAGAGTTCTATCATAAGATTTGATTCTTCAACTCAGAACTCTTCTCTGTCTCTATTTTTCATACTCAGTGTGTATGTTGGTGGGTCAAGTGTCTCTTGTGCTTGATTCACATGGGTCATGTTGTTCTGATCGTGTGTTAACATCAGACAACGTGAGTGTGTTGTAGAGTGAAACTCGCTCATAAGCAGTCGTTTCTGCGTGTGTGTGTGGACGGTGGACGTAGGATACACAAGTTGTGTACTCTGAACCACCTTAAATCTTCGTGTTCTATGGTTTGCACATTTTCACGATAGATGATTGGTAGGCACGCTGGTTCTACACATGTTAGATTGGTGGTTCATGTTCTGTTCACAACAAGCACACTAATTGCAAGTCAAACTAATCTTGAATCTGTTTAAGATTTCGATAAGTTTGTGTTTTCATCGAAAAGAAGGTATTTGTGGTTAGAGTTAGTTGTAATCTATTTAACCCTCCTTTCTAGATTACCATACTAGATAATTCCGCACATCTTTCAATTAGTATTAGAGCGAGGTTTCTTCGATTTATTGCTTTTGAGGCTTGATCTCACGATCAGGAGATTCTCGGTCTCATGGAATCTAACAAGGGGTTAATGCCTGAGGGACATCCAGTGTCCAGGCCACCCTTCTTCAATGGCACTGTCTCTTCTTATTGGAAAAATCGTATGCAGGTGTTTCTGAGAGCTAAAAATTTCGAGCTATAGAGGATCATCAGCAAAGGAGCATATACGCTTCCCGAGGATGAAGATACCTGGACAATGGACCAAATTGCAAAGGGAACTCTCAACCGGAGCGCCTTGAACATGATGCAATGCGCAGTGCATCCCAAGGAGTATTCAAGAGTCTCCACATGTACCTCAGCAAAAGAGATATGGGCAAGCTTGAACTCATATATGAAGGTACGTCTGAGGTAAGGGAACCAAAGCAAGCATGCTAATATCTGAATATGAAATGTTTAAAATGAAAAATGATGAAACCATATCATATATGTTTGCTAGATTCATGTTAATAATCAACGGGCTGAAAGGTCTTAAGAAAGAATACTCAAAAGTGACTTAGTTAGGAAGATACTTCGGTCTCTTCCATCTTCATGGAATACTAAGGCCAATGTCATTGAGGATTCTAATAATCTCCTAAAAATGAAACTGGATGAATTAATTGGTTCCCTGATGACATATGAAATAAATGTAAAAAGAAAAGAAATTGAAGAGAACCCAAGGAAGTTAATTGCTTTAAAAGCTTCAAATAAAAATTCTTCAAGTTCCAAAAAGGATGTTCAACAGGAAAGTGATGAAGATGGAACGTCTAGTGATAGTGAGAGCGATGAAATGGCAATGCTCACTAGACAGTTCAAAAAATTCCTTAAGATCAAAAGGAAAGGCTCAGGTAACTCCAAATCCTTTCAGAAAAAATATTTCTCAAATAAATTTTAGTTAATAGAAAACATGACATTATATGCTATGAGTGCAATAAACAAGGGCATATGAGAGGAGAATGCCCGGAGCTCAAGAAGAAGCTAAAGAAAGAAAAATTCACCTTCAAGAAAGCCAAGGCAATGTTGGCGACTTGGAGTGATGAAGATGAAGATGAGGACGCACAAGCAACCTCTGGAGATGAAGAGATTCAATGCTTAATGGCAAGAAGTGATGACTTCAATGAGGTAAATTCTTCCTTTGAAAGCTATACTGTTGATGAATGGGAAGAAGCATACACTGTCTTATTTGAAAAATTTTGTAAATTCAAGTCTGAAAACAAGGCATTGAAAAAGAAAATCAATTCTTTTGTTCATAGCATAGACAATGATGAACAAATTGCAGCCTTAAATAAAGAGATTGAAATGATGAAAATTGATGAGGAAGCTCACAGTGAGGAAATGGACTGTTTGAAAATAAAATTGCAAAAAATTCTAAAGGAAAAGGAAAGCCTAATCAATTCTCTTGAAAATCTTCAAAATGAGCATCAAGAAACTGAGAAAAAGTTGGAACAAGCTGAAAAAGATCTAAAAGAAAAATCTGAAGATCTTACAAGGTTTGTAAGGGAAAGTAGAATCTTGACGCAATTTTAGGATCAAATATTTTTGTTGCAAAACATGGAATTGGGTATCAACCTGTAAAACAAAAGAAAATGGGAGAGACATTGATAACCTCCTTTGTTGATCCTAGGCCAAGCACAAGCAAACAAGTTCCTCCTAAGAACAAGAAAAATCAAGCCAAGGATAAATAAAAGCCCTCAGGTGTTCAAAAGAACAAGCCAACTGTCGGTAGGCTCAATGAAAGTATTGTCGACAGGTTTGGAAAAATGTTGCTAAGGGTCAGTTAACCAGGCAACCAAAAAGAAAAATTCAAATAAATGGTCAACAAAATAACAAACCAATTGTTCTGAAAAATTCCCCATCATGCAATGTGTGCAAGAAACTTGGTCATAAAGAAAATCAATGATGGAATAACTCAAATAAACAGAAATGCAAGCAAATCTGGATTCCAAAGCATTTACTTTTTGGCATGAATGATACATTGAGACCCAAAGTAATTTGGGTACCAAAACCTCTTGTCCGATCCATATATGTAGGAATGCCTAGCAGCCCAAAATCAAAACAAATGGTACTTGGATAGTGGCTACTCGAGGCACATGACGGGCGACAAAGACAAATTTTGTTTGCTGGTGGAAAAAGACGGAGGTCAAGTTGTCTTTGGGGGTAACAATAAAGGCCAGATCATTGGCTCAGGTAAGGTTGGTAAGTATGCCTCTAACTCAATAGACAATGTTCTGTTGGTTGATGGTCTTAATCACAATTTGCTTAGCATAAGCCAACTGTGTGATAAAGGTCATAAAGTTGTTTTCGAATCAAGTTCATGTCAAATTGTTAATAAGGAAACAGGAAGTCTTAAATTTTCTGGAAAAAGGGTGAACAACATTTATTTAGTTGATTCGGATGATCCAGAAAATGAAAATTTGTGTCTTGTTGCAAATAAACATGATGATCTTACATTGTGGCATCGTAGGCTTGGTCATGCAAGCTGCAATGTCGTGCATAAGATTATGAAGCAGAAATTGGTAAGTGGACTTCCTGAAATTTCTTTCAATAAAAATTGTGATGCATGTGCACAGGGAAAACAAACCCGGAAATCCTTCAAATCAAAAGCACCGGTAAGCACCTCTAAACCTTATGAACTGTTGCACATGGACCTTTTTAGACCTACTAGAACTCTAAGTCTCAATGGCAAATAGTTTGGTTTTGTCATTGTGGATGATTGTTCTAGGTTCACTTGGGTCAAATTCTTGGCACACAAAAATGAAGCACTTAAAGTCTTTGAAGATTTCTTTAATAAGATTGGGCATGGAAATGTTCATAAGATATGCTCAATCCGCACTGATCACGGGGGAGAGTTTGATAACAACTCTTTTTCTGATGTTTGCAGGCTCCACGGGTTAGAACACTTGTTTTCCTCTCCAAGGACTCCGGAACAAAATGGCGTAGTGGAGAGAATGAACAGGACCCTGGTGGAAATGGCTCGCACTCTTCTGGTCGAAAGTCAACTCTCAAGGAGCTTTTGGGCAGAAGTGGTGAACACCTCTTGCTATATTCTCAATAGAGCCATGGTAAGACCTGTGATGAAGAAAACTCCCTATGAACTGTTAAAAGGCAAGAAACCCAGTATTGGGTACTTCAGGGTTTTTGGCTTAAAAGTGTTCATTCATAACAATGATAAAGTTGATTTAGACAAATTTGAAGCCAAAAGTGATCAAGGTATTTTTCTTGGATACTCAGAACACTCTAGGGCATATAGGGTGTTTAACAATAAGAATAAAACTGTGGAAGAAACTCCACATGTTGTCTTTGATGAGTATCATGCTAAAACTAACAATTCAAATCTTCACAGGACTCAAGATGGAAATGATGGAACAATTCTCCAAGAACTACAACAAGTAAAAGCAAAAAGAGATTCTCAAGCAGCACCAAAAACTAAAAGTGGATATTTTCGCAAGTACGATGATGATGACCATCAAATCCTTTTCAAAAAGGGAGACGATGAGCCTAATGAAGATCCATAGGAGGAAGAACCTGAAGGTGAATCCCCTCAAGCAAGCCCTCCTCAAGAACAACTTCCACAAGTCCAAGATCAGCCTGGTCCTTCAACAATCACCAATGTGAGGTATTCCAAAGATCACCCACATGAGAATGTGATAGGGAATGTAAATGATAAAGTTCAAACTAAGTTTCAGGTTAGACAAATAGTTGAACAAGATCATTTAGCTTT
The DNA here is from genome assembly GCA_014218235.1 of Colocasia esculenta. Taxonomy (NCBI): domain Eukaryota; kingdom Viridiplantae; phylum Streptophyta; class Magnoliopsida; order Alismatales; family Araceae; genus Colocasia; species Colocasia esculenta. Next base: position 114,163,662 of record CM024757.1, on the reverse strand, counting down.
TGTCTCTCAAGTGGAACCTAAAAATGTTGAAGAGGCTCTAAAAGAAAACTCATGGATTGATGCTATGCATGAGGAACTTGGTCAATTTCAAAGAAACAATGTCTGGAGTTTAGTTCGTAGAACCCCTGAGATTTCTGTCATAGGCTATAGATGGGTATTTAGGAATAAGCTAAATGAAGAGGGTAAAGTGGTGAGAAATAAGGTTAGACTGGTAGCAAAAGGATACAATCAAGAATTTGGTGTAGACTTTGAAGAATCCTTTGCTCCTGTAGCTAGACTTGAAGCTATTAGAATCTTGTTGGCGTATGCATGCTCACACAAGTTCAAACTATTTCAAATGGATGTTAAAACTTCTTTCTTGAATGACTACATCAAAGAGGAAGTCTATGTTTCCCACCACCTGGATTTGAGGATCATGAAAAGCCTAACCATGTTTATAAATTCCACAAAGCTCTTATGGTTTGAAACAGGCACCTCGAGCTTGGTACGACAGACTAAGTAATTTTCTGGTGAGTAAAAACTACTCAAGAGGTAAAGTGGACCAAACTCTTTTCACTAAGAAAGTTCGTAATCACATAATTGTTGTTCAAGTTTATGTGGATGACATCATCTTTGGTTCCACTAACCCATCAATGTGTGAAGAATTCTCAAAACACATGCACAGTGAATTTGAGATGAGTTTAATGGGGGAGCTTCAATTTTTCCTTGGTTTGTAGGTTAAACAACATGAAGATGGCTTCTTTATCAACCAAGAAAAATATGTTAAGAAGCTTCTCAAAAGATTTCAGTTTGAACAAGCTAAGCCTACTTCAACACCAATGAGCACAAGCATAAAATTGGAAAATGATGAGAAAGGTAAACCGGTAGATGCAAAGCAATTCCGAGATATGATTGGCTCACTTTTTTATCTTACTGCAAGTAGACCGGATATACAATTCAGTGTTTGCCTTTGTGCTAGATATCAATCTAGTCCAAAGGAAAGTCATTTGGCTGTAGTTAAGAGAATATTTAGATATCTCTCAGGTACGTATGCTTTGAGTCTTTGGTATCCAGTAGGAAGTAGCTTTGATTTGATATCATATTCTGATGCTGACTATGCTGGATGTCAAATTGACAGAAAAAGCACTAGTGGGTACTGCCAATTTCTTGGTGGTTGCATGGTTTCGTGGGCATCCAAGAAGCAACACTCGGTTGCACTCTCCACTGCAGAGGCAAAATATGTTGCTGCAGGAAGTTGTGCGGCTCAAGTGTTGTGGATAAAATGTCAACTATCTGACTACAACATTGACATTGGATGCACACCTATCCTATGTGACAACACTAGTGCCATCAATCTCTCAAAGAACCCAGTCCAACACTCTAGGACAAAACACATTGATATTAGACATCACTTCTTGAGAGATGAAGTAGCCAACAAATCCTTGGAGTTTAGCTTCATACCTACTGATAAGCAATTAGCTGATATTTTCACAAAACCATTGGCTGAGGATAGATTCACAACATTGAGAAGAGAATTGGGATTGTGCAAAATGCAATGAAGCCCGTACCAAACTTTGAATTATATGTTCTTTGTGTGCACTAACTATGAGGTATATCAAATGGTAAATTGTGGAACAATAAGTTATGCTTGTTTGTAAACTATTATTATGCGTGAGAAAACATTCTTCGCCATGTGTCCATAGTCAAGTTGCACATAACGGTCATTCAATTCAAATAAGGTATATGATTTCTTTTCATTTTGCCCACTCATTTTTGCAAACAAATGGATTTCTGTGTTGGAATGTTTTTTTTTATGAACTTGTGTGCAATTGCTTGTTAAACATATGAAAGTCTGTCTTGAATTGCTTGAATGTTGAGTCTCTACATGCACACACTATGGGGGAGTAAAGTTAAGTTAGATGAGTGAATTTTAGAGGGAAACTATCCATTCTTCATTTGCTTTATTTCCCTTGCATGGAGCTCCAATCATATCTCTCATCTCAGCCTTCAAAAAGCTTTCTCACAGCTCCTGTCGACTGCCCCATTCATTGCTATCGACAGCCACTAGCAGGTTCTCCTCTCCCCGAACTCAACATCTTTTAGTCTGTTAGCATCTGTCGACAGACAACATTGTATCTGTCGACAGACGCACCCTTCCTGAACTCCGTAGTTCAACACTATTAGCAGCTGTCGACCGGCTCACTATAGCTATCGACAGATAAACCTTTCACTGAGTTCTTCATATCCTTTCTCAACCTATTTCATGAGCATACTTCTCTACTGCATTTAAGGTGAAAATTGGTGACTTACTTGTGTTATAATGTTTCATATCCACATAATACCAACGATATTGTCTAAATCACAATGATTTTGACATACTATTCTTTTGTGAGTCTAGGTTGCATCGTTTTGAGTACATTTAAAAAATCACATGAGTCTAACCTAACTCACTTGAATAACTACCTTATGGACTCTCATTTTTCAAAGTCACGTGATAAGTCCAAAGGTCATTGAAGGTTTTGTCTTGCATTGGCTTTTAAACCTTATATAACTCTTGACCTTGATAAATTTTTTTTTTTTCTAATAACAAAATAAAAGGAGAAAAGCTACCTATTTCAAACACTAAAATGTGTATCAAAAATATAATAAGGGAACAAAGGCAGAGCAATGCTGAGTATTGCTGAGTAACCGGGGACATGGGCATCACAAATGTCTATCTTCGCGTCAAAAAGCTTACTCATTAACTCTGTATAATGGTCTGATGGTCACTTCCACTGAGTAACTAGGGATACGGACAATACCCATGTCTATCTTCACGTAAAAAGGTCATAGTGATCCTAATTACCACTTTTTCTCTTACTGTTTGTTCAGAAACAAATCATAAAAGGAGAAATAGAGTGAAGCCTCCTCATTTTTCTTATCAAGGCCAATTTGTTGTTAATGATTCATTGCCTATGGAGACATCTTTTTCATACACCTTTTGACTGTCACCCACTAAGAAATATGTTTTTCTGCAATGGTTTTATTCAAGAGGATTCTCTTATTTTCATATGTTTTTGTCCAATGTATTCTTCCTACTGCAACTTGAGATTCTGGGAATGTTATTTCACAACCATTGTAGATGTTTGACGTGTCCTAATATTAGTGGGTATGACATTTTATAATGTGTATTTACCTATTTTTCACCTTATGTACACATTGGATGCTCATTGCCCCACAAAATTATGTCAAAATGCCTCTCTAGCACATTTCTGAGTGTGCCTGTCAACAGATGACTGTGCATCTGTCGACAGCCGGTGGCTGGGTCTATTTTGGAAGCCCAACGGGCGTCTTTTTAGGGTTGGATTTTGTGGGTCCATGTCCTTTGAAATTCTTTCCCCTCTTTAAAAGGGAACCCACGACCCTTTCCTCCCTTTTCCACTTCCAAAACTTCCTCCTCCTTCCTTCTCCACCAAACCCTTCTTCTCCAGGGCGCTAGACCTAGATTCTACCCCTCCTGGTTGTTTCTTCCTCCTTGTGTTTTTCTTCTTCTTTCCGAGTTCTTCTCTACTCGGAGCTCCTCTCTTTCTCATGGCTCCCAAGGGCCAGAAACTTACTTCCCGTCGCCATCCCTTCTCTCCCCAAGCCGGCGAGGGTTCCGGGGCTTCTGCCAAGCGCCGAACCAAGAATCGTGATGATCGGCTGCTCGAGCTTGTCGTTCCCCAAGGTTTGCAACTCACCATGGTTCCGGGAACCTTCAGCAAATTTGTTCAGCCCCACTATGTTGATTTTCCTTCTTTGGGAGACATGTTGCCCAATCTCCTACCCCTCTTTGACACCCAGGGCTGGACGATATTTCTCTATTCTCACTTGAACTACTCTCCTACTGCCGTCACAGAGTTTTTCAATAATCTTGGTCTGTCTGGGGATGGGGATCTCTACACCTCTGTCAAAGGTACTTCTTTCAAGATCACCTCCAACCTCCTCAGCACTGCACTTCAAATTCCTAACTCTAGGGCTGATGTGATTCTCAGCCACCCTTCTGCATCTGAATACTATCATCTCATCACCCTCCAACCTTATGATGCAACTAAGAAAATTGCGAAGCTGAATGCCAACTCTTTTCCCCCAATGAATAGAATGATCCATCACATCTTCACCACCCTGATTGCTTCAAAGCATGGTAGTCGGGAACTCGTCACTGAGGTTCATAAATCTCTCTTTTACTTCTTCCTCAAGTGTGAACAAATCAACTTGCCCGAACTCATGCTTCACCTGATCCGTCAATGCTTCTACCCAGGGGATCAATGCCATATGCTTGCCCGATCACTTCCCTTCTTCTCTTCATTGGGATACATATTCCTGATAGTGAGCTTGTCGCCCTCAAATCTCGCAGTGCCTTTGATCTCACTGCTGCCCAATGGATGGGCTATAAGTTGCTTGATGGGGTTGTCACAAGGGAACTCAAGGCTAAGGAGCAGGCAACTGATGATGATGAATCTAATGAAGATGATGCTGATGAAGACTCCCATTCCGAGCCAATGGATGCTCAGGGAGATGAAGCTGATGTTGCTGCTGATGACCAAGCGCTTGATGAGCCCTCTCTTTGAGATTTCATCTCTGCTCAAATGGCCCAAATGCAGCTCCATATGACCACTGGTTTCGAACATCTAACTGCTCGATTGGATCATGTTGATACCAGCTTGGAAGCACTGGCTGACACCCAAGTCCGTTTTCAGATAAGGCTTACCAGGCTCTCCACAGAGCTTCATGAGCTTCATCAGGCCTCTGCACCACCTAGCCATGACGATGTTTAGAGAGTTTAGGTGTTCACAGTCTAGAATTATGTTCTTTTTGGTCATAGTCTTGTCACTGTTGTCTTGTTGTTCTCTTAGTCGTGATATTTTCTTTCCTAGCACTTCCTTTTGTCATGTCATGAATCACTTTTGTAACTGTGTGTACTGAATGTCACATCAATGAAATTCACAGTTATTTGCTTCTTTTCTACTCATGTGTGCATGACGTGTCTTTTTGGATGTTGTGAAAAGGGGGGGGGGGGGACATCAAATTGTGAATTGTGCATATATTTGAAATTTTTTCATCATCAAAAAGGGGGAGAATGTTGGGTTTACATTTGGTATGTTTGTTTTTGATGATGAGCAATTCATGAACAATACAAATTGATGTGATGTGAATATGTGAAAGATGATGAGAATGTCAAGTCAATCAAATCCTAATCAAGAAAAACATGTCTAACTTGTTCATTTATATGTTCATAATATCATACTAATAATGTTCCTAAATGTAGGTGAGACTGCATGCAACACAATGTACCAAGACTAGATCAAAAGCTCAAGGAAAACTCAAGAAGCATATGCCTGTCGACAGCCCCAAAGGCTCCTGTCGACAGATACAAACAGGAAGACAAGAATGGCTTCAGGACTAGTGTGCCTGTCAACAGAAGTAAATTGCCTGTCGACAGCCACTGACAGGAACTTGTCACCCGTAAAGCTCAGTTCTCTGGGTTTTTTGTAACTCTGTCAGCACCTGTCAATAGATGCATATCTTGCTATCGACAGACGAAGAGAAACTTCAAATACGAGATTTCCATATGTTTCCAAGTTGGGTGTTTCCATCTACCACGACTCTCCATACTTAAACACCCATATATAAGGAATGTTTTGAAGGTATTCTCGTACAGAAGCAGCCACCATACAAAACCCTAGCAAAATCTTAAGAGAAAAGTCTCTCTCTGCTGCTCTGCTTCAGCACTCTGTCCAGAGCGAAGAACCATCTTCTAAATGGAGTTGAAGCCGGTTTGTCCATCCTTCAAGCTTCTACATCAACTCATACCTGTCAAGATGAAGTTTGAAGCATATCTGGACGACCATCGTGAAAGTTCTATCTCAAGATTTGATTCTTCAACTCAGAACTCTTCTCTGTCTCTGTTTTTCATACTCGGTGTGTGTGTTGGTGGGTCAAGTGTCTCTTGTGCTTGATTCACATGGGTCATGTTGTTCTGATCGTGTGTTAAGATCAGACAACGTGAGTGTGTGTGTTGTAGAGTAAAACTCGCTTATAAGCAGTTGTTTCTGCGTGTGTGTGTGGACGGTGGACGTAGGATACACAAGTTGTGTACTCTGAACCACCTTAAATCTTCTTGTTCTATGGTTTGCACATTTTCACAATAGATGATTCGTAGGCACGCTGGTTCTACACACGTTAGATTGGCTGTTCATGTTCTGTTCACAACAAGCACACTAATTGCAAGTCAAACTAATCTTGAATCTGATTAAGATTTCGATAAGTTTGTGTTTTCATCGAAAAGAAGGTAATTGTGGTTAAAGTTAGTTGTAATCTATTCAACCCCCCCTTTCTAGATTACCATACTGGATAATTCCGCACATCTTTCATAAGATCAATCACATAATACACATTAGAATCATATTCATGTCATTACCATTTTCAAATGGGTTGATTACTTTTGGGCCAATGCACAGTAAATGACATGCTTACAGACTAAGAGATTAAATATGCTGACTGACCAGCCAAAAATTAAAGTCTTGGGTCGGTCTTTGAATCGCGTCCTACACAGTAGACGCTTTTCAAAATACGGTGTATAGTCAAACATGCCAACTGTGAAGAATCTAAATGGTGTCGGCCTACATGGCCGCCTTTTAACTTGAATTGGGACGGGATACCCCATCGCGTTCATGAATAACATTAAAATACTAATATAAAAATTGATAAAAGCATTGAACGGAAAACATGTAGAATCGCATTGCGTATTCCCGTCGCGTATCAGACCGACGCAGAAACCCATGCGGTGTGAAGTCTCACGCATACCGTTGACTGGTCAGACGTTGAATCGTGTCGAACCTCACGGTCGCATTTTACTTAATCGCATCGCTGGAATCGCATCACCCGGACCAGCCACGATTCAAACCCCAAACCCGAAAAAATATGAACAAGCAGCGATTCTCTTACAACACTAGTATCTCTCTATCTTCTAACCATTAGACAAAACTCTCAACATAAAAGATGACAAAGACAACTAGTAGAAGAACTTTCATGTTGTGGGTTGGATCTAATTCAGTCTTGAATCATGTGCAACACATGAAGAACTTTAAAAGCCCTAATCATGCGCGACTTAGGAAAAACACTTAGAACTCGATGTATACACCATGAAAATTGGGCAAATCAAGTGCGTATGAAACTAGACTCGTAGCACTACAAGATGGTATAGGGTTTGTTTAGTCTTGGCCCGAGATCACCTACCTTTAGATGGATGTAAGAGACACAATAACCTAGGTCGATGCAGAGCGCGGTTGAGGAAGAAGCTCATTTTCCCCAGTCGTTCTCCTCTCTTCCTGTGCCTCAAGCTTACTCCTCATGCCCCCAACACACTGTTCAACTTACCCTAAAAGCTTGGTGGTGATTTGTTATAGTTTTAGGATTTAATCCAAGCCCTAATGAGACTAGGAAAGGTGGCCTGCGAATTCTACATGGCACCTTCCAAAAATGGGGATTTCTCCTCCCAAATGAAGTAGATACACCCTAAGAAGGTGCTAAGCATGGTTGGCCACAATTTGGCTTGCTTTGCTAGGCTAATAGCACTCTTTTAAACCCTAATTTGCCTTTCCTAATTACCACATTTTTACAGGTACGAAGTTTTGGGTATTTTCTTGCTCCAATTTATTCTTAGGCCAAAAGGGATCCATTGGCCCAACTTTGATAATGGGTCATTAAAACATATTGTTGGAAGTCTCTCCAACATGTTTATTTAATTTATGGTCGTTTTATTTTTCCGCGTTAACGGTTTTTCGACTTAGTTTCCTAATTGGGTAATTCGTCACATGGTGACGTACACTTGCCAATCGATTTTTTTGTTGCACGAATTTCTTTGTGGAACACTTAGGAATAATGTTTGGGGTTGATTTATAAATTTTATGAAATTTTCCGATGTGTTCTCTCACGTATGATAGTTGTACATAAGTTTTATCATTCTGATAATGTAGAATATATTTATTTCAATTTATTTCTAATTTTTAAATTTCTAAATTTCTGGGGTACTACATCCTCCCCCACATAAGAAAATTTGGTCCCCAAATTTACACATAATGGTATTGTATCGTACCTGAGAATAGTTCTGGGTGGTTTTTCTTCATTCTTTCCTCCGTCTCCCAAGTAGCATTTGTAACTCCGTCTCGGCTCCATTGGATCTTCACCATAGGTATGGTATGATTCCTGAGTCATTGAAACTTACGATCCAGTAGCTTGACCGGCTTCTCTTCATAGGTCAGGTCCTCTCAAATCTCCAAGTCCTCATGGTTAATCACGTGGTCGACATTAAATAAATACTTCCTCATCATGGATATATGTAAAACATTGTGTACATTTGCTAGTTGTGGAGGTAGTGTAAGTCTATATGCCACCTGACCAACCCTTTCTAGGATTTCAAAAGGTCCAATGAATATGGGACTCAACTTTCCCTTGATCCCAAATCTTTGAATTCCCTTGATGGTGAGACCCTTATGAATACATGGTCGCCAACTGGGAACTACAACTCTCTCCTTCTTTTGTCTGCATAACTCTTCTGTCTGGATTGTGCTATCTTTAGACGTTCCCTGACAATCTGAACCTTCTTGACAGTCACTTCAAATAAGTCAGGTCCAACCCATTGGTTCTCCCCAACCTCTTCCCAACAAAGGGGTGATCTGCAACTCCTGCCATATAAGGCTTCAAGCGATGCCATCTTGATACTTGCCTGATAGCTATTGTTGTATGCAAACTCCATCAGGTACAACTGGTCATCCCATCATCCTCTATAATCTAGCACAAGGGCACGAAGCATGTCCTCCACAATTTGATTGGTTCGTTCGGTTTGTCTGTTAGTCTGGGGATGAAAGGTAGTGCTAAATCTTAGTTTGGTACCCATTGCTGCTTGTAAACCCTTCCAGAAGTGTGAAGTGAATCTAGGGTCCTGATCATATATTATATTAGATGGAACCCCATGCAATCTAACTACCTCTTTAACATAAAGTGCAGCCAACACATCTACTGACCAGGTGTTCTTAATTGGCAAGAAATGAGTTGACTTAGTCAATCGATCAACTATCATCCATATTGCATCCATACCACCTCTAGTCTTGGGTAATCCCATGATAAAGTCCATCCCGATGCTATCCCACTTCTATTCTGAAATTTCTAGTGGTAGCAATCCACCGACCGTTCTGAAATGCTCAGCCTTGACTTGCATGCATGTTAAACAATATGACACATGGTCTGCCACATCCCTCTTCATATTCGGCCACCAATAAGACCTTTTGAAGTCTTGGTACATATTTGTTGATCCAGGATGGATCGTGTACTTTGACTGGTGAGCTTCATTTAACAACCTCTTCTTGAGTTCCCCATGATTAGGGACACAAGTTTTACCTCGGAATAGTAACCTCCCATCAGATGATAGAGAAAAATCTGTCTTTGTTCTAACTTTTCTCTAATCTCAACTAAAAAGGGATCCTCTTCTTTTTTGTCCTTGATTTCAGTTAGTAGATCAGATTGTATTTGGAGATTGGAAATCATCACCTATTTTTCCTTCTTTCCCATATCAAGATTCAGACTTGCAAATTGTTCAAGTAGTTTCCATTCGCCCAGCATCATACTAGCTAGCATAGCTTCTGGTTGTCTACTTAGAGCATCTGCCACTACATTGGCTTTCCCGGGGTGATATTGAATGGAAAAGTCAAAGTCTTTGAGATATTCTAACCACCTTCTTTGTCTCATGTTAAGCTCCTTCTGTGAGAATAAGTATTTTAAATTCTTGTGTTCAGAAAAGACTTTAAATTGCTCACCATAAATGTAATGCCTCCAAATCTTCAAGGCGAACACTACAACTGCTAACTCTAGGTCATGTACCAGGTAGTTTACTTTGAGGATCTTCAATTGCCTTGAGGCATATGCTATTACCTTCCCTTGTTGCATCAAGACACATCCCAGATCTATTCCAGAAGCATCTGAATAAATTTCAAATCCTCCCTCTTCAATGGGTAAGGCAAGGACAAGGGCAGTAGTCAAACACTTCTTCAAGCTGTTAAAGCTCTCCTCACATTCATCGGTCCACACAAATGGATTTTCCTTCCGGGTTAGCTTGGTTAATGGTACTGCAAATTTTGAGAAATCCTTTATAATCCTTCGATAATATTCTACTAATCCCAGAAAGCTTTTGATCTCTGTGACGCTTGTCGGTCTTTCCCACTTCAACACAACCTCTACTTTTGATGGATCAACAGCGATACCATCCTTGGTTACCACATGCCCTAAAGAGGATAGCTCCTCAAGCCAAAATTCACATTTACTTAGCTTGGCATATAATTACTCTCCCTCAGAATTTGCAATGAAATCCTCAAATGTTCCTCATGTTCTTCCTTTGTTTTGGAATTGATTAGTATATCATTGATGAATACCACCACAAATTTATCAAGATATGGGCAATAAATACTATTCATTAACTGCATGAAAATTTCAGGGGCATTTGTTAGTCCAAAAGGCATAATAATAAATTCATAATGCCCATACCTGCTTCGGAAGGCTGTCTTGTCTATGTCTTCTCCTTTGATCCTCAATTGATGATAGCCAGATTTGAGATCTATCTTAGAGAAATATTTAGCTCCAGACAGTTGATCAAATAACTCATCAATCCTTGGCAGGGGATATTTGTTCTTGATGGTTAACTGGTTTAATTTCCTGTAATCTATACATAGCCTCATCAACCCATGTTTCTTCTTGACAAAGAGGGCAGGTGCACCCCATGGTGATGTGCTTGGTCGGATAAATTCTTTCTCTAGCAGTTCCATCAGTTGCTCTATTAATTCCTTCAGTTCTGCAGGGGACATTCTATATGGTGCCCTAGACATTGGTGTTGCTCCAGGGACCAACTCAATGGTAAAGTCGACCTCTCGCTCAGGAAGAATTCCTGGCAAGTCTTCGGGAAAGATATCAGCGTATTCGCTAACATTATGGATGTCCTCAATCTTGACTTCCTTCTTTGTGATGACAACAGCAGCAAGAAAGGCCATACAACCTTTCCTCATCATCCTTTTGGCTTGTAGTGCAGAGATGAGTGACAATCTCCTGCGGTTTCTATCTCCTGAGAACACTAGTTTTGAGTAATGACTAAAGGTTACCTGGCTTCTCTTACAATTGACACTAGTCCCATGTTCAGACAACCAGTCTGCTCCTAGTATCACATCATATCCCTCCATGTCCATGCATATTAAATTTGCAGGTAGATTCTGAGTGTCAATCAACACTTCGCTAGCTGGGAAATGGTTTCTAAGATTGGTGTCAGGACCAATCGGGGTTAACACAACTATTCCGAATTTCATTGGGACGGGTTTTACAGACAAGGTGTCAACAAAGGTTTGAGATATGAAGGAATGCGTAGCTCCCATATCAAATAGAACATATGCTGAAAAGGAAAGAATAGTAAGTGTACCTTCAACTACACCTCCTTCTTCCACGGCTTCAGGCTCCTGAATAGCTTGTAAGCGGCCTTGCCTCCTTTGTCCATTCGGACGCTTGTCTTGAGGGGCTTGTTCTTTCAGCATTGAGCAGTCAGAAATCCTGTGGTCACGACTTCCACAGCGCAAGCATCTCCCTTGCGCTCTCCAGCATTGTTCAGACCAGTGACTAGCTTTGTCATAATGTTTGCATCTTTCCTCATTAGCCACCACCAACTGCTTGCCTAATTCCTTCGGCTTCTTATCGGCTTGTTCAATAAAACCTCCACTGGGCCTTTTCCTCCCAATGGTCGGCTGATACCTTCTGGTAGCAGACACTTGCTCTCTCTTCACAGACTTCCCTTTGATTCTTTCAGCTGTCTCCATGGCATCTTCCAGTAATTGAGCCTTCTTTATCATGTCCGCATAAGTTTGAATGTCCATTGGCATAAGTTGAGTGATGTACTGGGGCCTCAAGCCATTCAGAAGTGTTTTACCTTCATTCTTTCTGTCCCAATCAAGTGCACAGCATACCGAGACACACAAGAGAATTGGGCCTCATATTCGGCCACAGTCAGTCCCCTTTGTTTTAGAGCCGCAAACTCGGCTACTTTCCATTCCTGAATCCTCTCGGAAAAGTATTTAGTGTTGAAGCATTCAATGAACTGAGCCCATGTCAGTTGCTGGCCATTCAGTGTTGCTTCCACCGACTCCTACCATGCCCTGACATCCTTTTCCAATTGGAAAGTCGCCAGCAGTACTTTGTTTTGGCCCTTGCATTGCACGACCCTGAATATTCTTTCAATTTCTTTAACCCAGTGTTCAACAACATCCGGGTCAGTACTTCCTTCAAACCTAGGTGGATCCATACTTTGGAAATTCTGATGGAGATCACTGGCTCCGGGGTTACCCCTACCCTAGGTGGCTTGCATTATTGCCTGAGTCAAGTTTTGCAAAGTTTGTTGCATGTTTCTAGTCTGGGCTCGTTCAGTAGCCATTGAGGTAATAAGTACCTTCAAGATAATAATATAAGTTAGACATCTAAGTATAACACATGTGACTCCTATACCCATAGCTCTACCCAAGCTCAAATTAGGTATGACAGTTTTTGACTCGTGTGATCTAGTTTCATTCCATATTCCTATTCCCTAGGACCCTAAAATTCAGGCTTTGATACCAACTGTCACGCCCTGATATTTGGCAGCGGAATAAATACTGGGATGTGTGAACGATACAAATAGATGTATCACAGTTGAGTAGCGTAGAGTCACAATTAAACATGACGACACATGTAAGACCATAATATTGTCAACAATAATACTCTTTATTCCATTTCAATCCACTAGTTACAACCTTACATCAAAGAGACCAACTAAAGGGGTCCATTATTCAAATGAAAATGTTTCACTATTACATAAACTACTCAGACTTCTATTCCTAATACTTCATCTCCTCATATGACGGGTGCTCATCACTCTTGCCCTGCCCCATCAGATTTCATGAGATCCTCATCACTACCTGAAATGGACAGGATGATAGGGTGAGCGAACTAGCTCAGTAGGATTTACATTTCAATGTGCGGGCACTAATATACATAATTAAGATTTTAAATGGATAGGATATGATCATGAACATGATGACAATGCATGCAATACTAATAGGTCAAATAGCTGAATAGAACGACTATCATATTAAATCAAATATCAAATTTCATATACAATGGACAGGTAATTCAAGAATAGAATACTATCAAAAGGAATTGACCATATTCACACAAATATCACATATTCACGTGATCAGACGTATCTTATCAAACTTATCATATCATATCAAACGAAGGCACATTCCACAAATCTTGCACACATGTTTGTGCCATGCCAAGCACCACAAGTCCATACTCCCGCGGTTATAAGTACGTCGGGGGGCTCCTCCCTAGGACCAGACAGGGCCCCTATTGCACAGGCATTAGTCAAATGGGCCAAAGTCCTACGTTGTGCCGATCAAACTTATACATATTATGGCCACAAAATTTCAATAAGAAGCTCATTCTAGTAAGGACATGATCATACATAGAGTCAAGGTAAGACAATAGCTCAAGAGATCAATTGGACAACATATCGACGTATCTTATGTTTCATAATTCATTAATGTCTTATCAAGAGGATGACAAACGACAGATCGTACATGGTACAAGTGCGCTCTATCTCCAGGGTACTTCATGGTACAACTATCTAGGTCTCTATGAGGGAACCCATAGAGTACGGAGACTTATGGAGGTCATAAGGAAAAGATCGCTAGTCTACCAATACGAAATGACTGGCAGAGAGCTCCCAATTCCCCAACAACGGAGTGCCTAATCGTGCAAATGTGTTAGTGAGGTGTCACTGATCTTTCCTAAACATGTATGAAATTGATGAATGAATAATGGAACATCGGAAAGCACATAAATAAAGAAGAGCCCACATGTAAATCATGATAGAAAACTTAACTAAACAAGTCCATTATAATTATGTATTCATCACATATTCATATTACATACTTATTATGACAATTCCATTATCAAGCTAGATTACAAGAAGATAATCACATGAACATAAGATCAATCACACAATACACGTTAGAATCATATTCATGTCATTACCATTTTCAAGTGGGTTGACTAATTTTAGGCCAATGCACAGTAAATGACATGCTTACAGATTAAGAGATTAAATATGCTGACTGACTAGCCAAAAAGTAAAGTTTTGGGTTGGTCATTGAATCGCGTCCTACACAGTAGATGCTTTTCAAAATACGGTGTACAGTCAAACAGGCCAACTATGAAGAATCTAAATCGTGTCGGCCTACATTTCAGTACATATCTCACTAGACTTTTTCATATAACCCTTCCGGGTCTTCGGATCCGTGGGTGGCGGCACGACCCTCGGTGTCCCCAGCGAGGGGTCCGAGAGGTCGGGTCGTTACAGTTGGTATCAGAGCGAGGGTCTACTGAGATTTGTAAGGAGTTAATAACTATAGATGTCACAAAGAAAGGTACTAGTGTGCTGCTGACACCGTCCGACTAGTGTTAGGCTTGTGCTTTCAAATGTTTTGCAGGTGTGCGGCTTCCCTGCATGATTCGTGCGCGTGTTGTAGGTTGCAGTTATTGCTGTGCCGCGTGCGTGGCGAGTGTGGTCGCTCGGCGTGTTCGTGCCGTAGCGGTGCGGTTGGCGCTGGACTCGCTGGCAGTGGTCTTCCTTGTGTGGAGGACGCTTGCGAGCCAGTCTAGGTGTGGTGCTCCTGGTCGTCTTCAACGCATTTTAGCATGTGTGCGTCACGAAGGCTGAGAGAGCCTGCGTGTGGTGTGGCCTTCACCGATGCTGGGTTGTTCCCGTGGAACCTATGGAAGGTGTCTCTGCCTTGTTGGCTACCCTTTTGTTGTTGGGGTATGTGTTGTCATTGTTGCGTGTTTGGCCTCGTGTGCCTGTGCACTGTTGTGCGCTGTGCTCGGGATGCTGAGCTAAGCAGGTGCTTTGTGTGCCGTGTTGCACTGCTAGTTGAGCGCTACGACATTTGTCTGTGGTCGTTGTCAGCCAGGCGCTGACTGGTTGTGAGCTCTATTCAGGTGCTCCCAGAGTTCTTCTCTGTTGCTTCTGGCGGGAGTGAGGTTTCCCCAGAACTGTGTTGTGCTCGTTTCTGGTTGCTGTTGCATTGCCCTCTAGGCTGAGGTGCATCGCTTGGTTGCCCTGTGATCTGGTGGAGGTTTCCCAAAACTATTTGTTGTTGTCCTGGTGAGTGTTTCTCTCAGAACTATTCCGCGCTCGTTTCTGCTGTTGCCTTGGCTGGCGCGTTCTGGCGAGTTTTTCCAGAATGGTGCCTTGGTGGTTCTGGTAGAGGTTCTCCCAGGACCAGCTTGCATTGCTTCTACAGTTCTTCTTGCTGCAGTGTTCTCTTTAATGGTCTGTGTTGTTTGGTCGTTGGAGTGTGCATTCTGGTGAAGGTTCTTCCCAGGATCGCCCTTTGTTGCTTCTGGTGGAGGTTCTTCCCAGCAGTGCTTCGTGTTTGTTTCGGGCCACCGTTGTGTTGCCCCTGTGGTTCGAAGTGTGCCGTTTGGTTGGGCTGCGTTCTAGCGAGGTTCTCCCAGAACAGCTCTTGGCACTTTTGGTGGAGGTTCTCCCTAAAGCTGCCCTGTGATTGTTTTGGTTGTCTCTGATCTCTCTCTCTGTAGAGATGAGCTGTCGTTGTTTCCAGTCAGACTGTCTGTGTTACAGTCTGCTTGGGCGTTGCTGGTCAAGGCATCATACGCTTGGCCGTGTGTCTGGCTGTTGCATCGGGCAGCTTGTCTCGTCCTTCGTTTCCAAGTTTTCTCGGCCGTGCTGGCAGACTTTGTGTGTCCCCATGGCTCAGGTGGTCTGCTTTGTTCTTGCGCCCGACATGTTCTCGCAGATGGTGGTTTGGTGAGTGTCGTGGTGCTCGGCTGGCTGTGCTTCGTCTGGAAGTGTCAATCTCGCATTGTGGTTTTGCATCTCGCGTGTGGAAGAGACTCATGCATGTCTCCTTCCTCTGATTTTCGTCAGTTGCTCGGGGTGGTGGTGCTCCACTATGGTGTTGTGTTGCCGGGGTGCGCATCGTTGCGACCTTCTGGTGGAGTCATCTTCCCTTGAGTTGTTTTTGGGTTGAGCTGGTTGCTCCCCTCATGTTGTCGTTTCCTTGTGGCACCGTGGGTCGGTGGACCTGTTCATGCCATTTGTCATTGCAGTTGTTTCTTGCTGCCTGCCTGCGCAATTTGGGGCATTGGGTCCCTGTTGGTTTGGTGCGAGGTAGCATTGTTTTCTTGTTGGGCCGCTCGTGTGAGCGTTATTCCGCTGTGCATTGGTTTTTCATGATTGACTTGCTTGTGCAAGCATTGTTCCGTTGTATGCTCGGCGGTGCCTCGGCTTGTGCCTTGGAGGCTTTTCTTGCAGTCGTTTTGGTGTTTGGCCTCTCTATCAGTCGTGATAGAGGTGGTGCTTCTTGCTCTCGCGCACCAGGGAGTTGCTGTGGTTTTCACTCCTTGTGTGGCAGAGTTGGTGCTCCATGTTTTGTATTCTTCTTGGAGTGTACGTGGTTGTCGCGCTCTTGAAGTAGTAGTTGTCGGCTTTCCGTGTGCTTCCGTTGTGGGTCTCCGGTAGAGAGTCCACTTCGGTGGGGCCCGTGTCGTCTCAGGCTGTTGGTGCCGTTGTTTGTGCTGCGCCTTGAGTGTTTTCTCCGATGCTTCGTGTTTTGTGCCTTAAGGGCTGGGGCCGACGTGGCCTGTTGCGCCCTTTCAGGCTTGCGGTTCTTGGCGTGTGGCTTTCGGTAGGCCTCCTGTGGAGAGTCCTTCCTGTTAGCCGTAGTGTTGCTTTGGCCGCTGGTGCACCTAGGTTGCACTTTGTTTACTTTTGGTGTTTGTGGTAGCACCATGTGCTCGTGCTCGAGCGTTTCAGTTTTGTGCCGTCTGGAGCCCTGGTGCATTGTGTTGTACCCTGGTTAGCACCCAGTGCTTGTGATAGCACCCTGTGTTGTGCCGTGTGTCTGTTCGTGTGCTTCGTGCTTTGTTTCACGAGTTTGCTTGGTGTTAGAGGCTTTGAGTTTTCTGCCTCTGGGACACGTGTGCTATCCTGAGTCTTGTGGTCGTACCGTTACTACTGTGTGGTGGCTGCTTTGCCTTGTCTAGGTAGCCTTATCCGTGGTACACCAGGCTTTGATCGTGACCTGTGTCTAGGTTTCCCCTCTAGCTTTTGGAGCGAGTGTGTTCAGTTGTGGTACCCTGCTTCGGTGTGGGTCTCTCTGAGGTCGACATGTTGCCCTCGACCTCTATGGTTGTTTTGCTTCCCGTGTGGTTGTGCGTGGCGTTGGTGAGTCTGGAAGCCGATGGCGGAGTCTCTTTTCGGTTCGTCCGGTGACAGTGAGGTCTATCGGCTTGCTAGTACTCGACCATGTGGTTTCTCGACGTTGGGAGGTGTCTGGCTCTGGCTTGACCTCAAACGTCTTCCGTGCTTTCGTCGCGGTGTGCCACGTTGTGGAGCATGTGACTCCTAGTTTTTGTGGCTCCGCGTGTGCTTGGTATCCTTATCGGACCACGAGGAAGGTCTGGGTGAGACCTAGCGGTGACAGTGGATGCCGTTTTTACGTGTTGAGGGTTCTTCGCGTGCACTTGCTATCCCTGTTGGACTGCAAGGAAGGTCTGGGTGAGACTTAGCGGTCACGGTGGACGTTGTTTCATGTGTTGAGAATTCTCCGCGAGTGTGTCCTCGCTCTGGTTTGTGTCTCTCGTGTGGATAGTCGGTCGAGTGGTGACCGATGCTAGCTGCGGCTCGTGGCGTGAGACCATTTTTCTCGAGTGTTGTGTTCGACTCTCAGGTGTTTTCCCTTGTGGTTGTCAGCAACGATGTACTCCATCAGGTTTTGCTGGCGACGGAGTGCGTTGCTGACCGGTGTTTCTCGTGTTGCTGCCGGCAACTGCGCTCTCTGTCAGGTTTTGCTGGCGACAGAGTGGGTTGCTGGGCGTTGGGTCACCATAGTGAGGTCTGTTGGTGACTGCAACTGTGAGGATTTCGGTTGGCGTTTTCTGCTGTTCGGGCTGGACTTGGTGTCGCTCGGCACCGGTGGGGTTGTCGTTCCGTCTGGGCGCCCCTTCGTGTGGCTGGAGTGAGCCGTTGGTTCCTCGGCTTGGTGCTCCAGGTGTGTTGGAGCATGTTGTGAGCCGTTGGGTTTTCGATTCTGCACTTCCCGTGTGTTTGAAGCTCATTGTGTGAGTCATTGGTTTTCCGGCTTCGTGTGCTTCGCTCGCGTTTGGCTGTGCGATTGTTGCCATGAGGAAGTCGTGTTGAGACTTAGTGGCTTTTTTGCGCTGGTCTTATGTTTGCTCCCTGTGCTTCATTTTGTGCCTCAGGATCTTTTGGGCTTGTCCCAATTTCGAGGATGAAATTATTTTAAGGGGGGTAGAATGTAAGACCTGATTTCCTGGCTTCCATCCGTGTCGTGGGATGATTGGCCACTAACACGTCCAGGCTGGGTGATGCGTTGGTGTCGCGTCGGGGGTGCCCGACGCATCAGTCATCTGTGTTGTGGCGAGCTTGTGGGTCGCGTGTTGGTCGTGCCCTGGTTCTCCATCGCGTCTTGCTGTCGCGCCTGGTCAACGGGCCGCGACAGTGTTTTGTCGTGTTGTACTGTCCGGTCGTCTGACGCCTGTCAGGGTGGCAGGTGTGTCTGTACGGCTTGTCGCGTTGTCGCGGCACCCTTGTAGGGCGCATTCTTGTCGCGGTATGTTCACCCGTCGCGTTAAGGTCCGTAACGCGAAAGGACGGTCCGTCGTGTTCTGGGTGCCGGGCGCTTAAGGCGCAGGCCGGCTACCCCTTCCCCCTCTCTCTTTTTCTTCTCTTCTCCCTCTCCCTCCGGCAACCTCTTCCTCCCCTCTTCTCCCCTTTGTGTGTTTCAGGCGAGGAGGAGGGTCGTGCGTGGTCTCGGCATCGTGGAGCGTGCGTGGAGCGAGGAGGAGGTGTTCTTTCCTACGAGAAGGGCCCTATGGGGTTCGGTTCTTCGTTTAAGGTAGGGATTTCTTGTGCCCTCTCCCATCCGGGTGGATCGGGTGCCCTCGGGGTTTTGTAGATAGCTTTACTGCTTTCCCCATGCTCCCCTCCCTAGTGTGTGCATGTGTGTGGTTCGTGGGCAACCCCAGGATTGAGGACCTCGTTGGTCTGCCTCCCTGCTAGTGTTGCGACCACACGGTGCATCGTGACATCAGTAGAGGCGTCGCCCCAGTCGGGCGCGACCTTATCTCCGCGCACTTGGCGGTCGCGATAAGGGTCACTGTTGTGACATAGTTTCCCGTCGCGATAGGGTGGCTGTCGTGATGCGCTGCCCCGTCGCATCAGGGTTCATGTCGCGGCCCCCTTCCCCATCGTGATGGTATCGCGATGGCCTGTGCGGGTGTGACAGTGCCTGTGGGTGCCTCGAGTGTTTCCGTGGCCCGATTGTGTGTCAGTGTGTGCCCCAGGGCAAGCTTTGCCCTTAGGACCTTCTGGTAGGGGACACGACAGGTTGCCTCCCTGCATTTAGTGACCGAAGGTGACACCTTCGTGGCCGGGTCCTGGCAGCAGTGCTAGGAGGGTCATGTCTGCCTAATAATTGATTGACTGGCGGTCAATCGATTATTAGCAGAGTGACGGGTTTCCGTACTGTCCGGTGGTGTTCCAAGGTTCTTGTTGTTCGTGCGTGCCTTGGTTGGCCGAAGGCCCCTTTTGAGGGTCCGTGCGTGCCTCTCGCTCACTGGGCTTGTCGCGTGTTACAAGCCAGTAGTTCGGCGTGGTTTTGTTGTGCTGCCCCGCTTGTTCGCCCAGTGCTTGGCACTTGAGGGCTTGTCCCATTCAGAGGTTGTCTCCGTTTCCTGGGACCCCTGTCCTGGGAGCCTGTTAAGGGAGTACTCCGGGCTACGAGCGTGCTCGACTTGGCAGCCCACGTGAGCGGACTCTAGAGCTGACGGGAAAATGTGGTTTGGACAGCGGCGCTGAGTAGTTTGTAGAGCTCTCTTGTCTAGGTCTGGGATGCCGAGAGGTTTGGAGTGCTTTCTTGGCATAGACCATACAGTCCCTTATCTCATTGCCTCTCTTTGCGTTGGTTCCGGAGCCACGTAGTGGTGTCAGGCGTGAGGCCGCAGCTTGGCCAGGCTGCGGTGTTGCGTGTGTTGTGTGTTTCTGTGGCGGCTCTGTCTCGCCCTTACGCGGGGGCGGAGGCAGGAGCTAGGCTTGCGAGCAGAGCGTGCGGACTGTGGGTCCCCCTCTTGCCTGCTAGCGGCGGTGGCTTGGTTGCTGTTGTTGTGACGGCGTTTTCCTCACGACGTTTCAAAGTGTTCACCATTGCCCTAGCTGCACGGCGGTTGTAGCCTGGCCGTGGCTAGCTCCTGTGGGCGTCATTGGTCTGTCCTTGGGCAGACCCGTGCTTCTGGTGGTTCTCGCTTCGGTGTTCTCTCGGTTCCGTGGTCCCGTTCTTGGGTGCCAGCCCGTGATGGCACCGGCATGTGTAGCTTCCCGACCTGGCGGTGTCCAGGGTCCAGGGTGGTTCTGCTTGTGTGTAACGACCCAGAATCCGCATTACCAGTAACCAACCAGTAACCCGAATTCTGACCCACTAACCCACGAGACAAGCTCGAAAAGGTAAAAAGTGAACATCCGAGGAGACTATATATAAGAAGATACACACCATGTAAAGCTATAAAATTTCACTATACATGAAACATAACATGTACAACTCAGAGTCTGAGCTAAGTGCAGAGTACAAAAGTAGAACAAAACGTACTACTCACTGCAGCTAGGATGCACCAACACCGGAGTGGCTAGACTCGCCTGGAACGGGAGTCGACGACGACCCACCTGAAAGGGAGGGGAGTGAGTCTCAAGAAAAGAGACCCAGTAGGGAAAAGTAACCCCCACCGGCAATAGTACTAAAGTGTGGAAAGTAAAAACAGAAAGTAAATACACATCGCATCACAACACAAAACTGTAAACCTCGCGGCTCAGTAACACACACTCACACACAGTAAGTAGGACTCAGCTAGGGTCTGTGGCTCGGCGTCCTGTCACCACAGAGTCTCTCAACCCCAGCCATGTGTGCACACTACAGATGCTCTCTCTCGCGTCTGGTCCACGACCGGTTTTCCCCCTACGCCTGACCCTAGCGGTAGAGAAGGGGCTCCACGGAGACTGGCTCAAAACCACCACAAGGAGTACGCACAGGACAGAGATGCTCTCAACGTCCTGGCTCACCGACGGAGGACCCCCACACGCCGGTCATCTAGACAGAGCGTCGCTCTATGTCCAGGTGAGAAACAGAAACAGAAGCACGGTAACTCAACGCGAGTACAGACGGTAACACTCTCAACGTTTGAAACACCGTACA